>JARQOC010000002.1:219558097-219600105 GCA_033576535.1 Allobates femoralis | reverse complement strand
GCTGCTATCTACTCCATAGAATACCTCAGTGGGATATCAGTTACCGTAGATGAGTCTATAACGGAGAAAGGATTTGAGAGAAACAGAAAGAAACATAATGGATCATGGGGACACAAATCCCATTCTCCAATACCTATAACTTCAATACCCACAACACACTTATTATTTGATGCAAAAAAGGGCCTTGGCCTTGGTGCTTTATTATGAGATTATCAATCTATATCTGAATGATTCATTAATTTTTTTAATTATTTCCATAAATAAATAACCTTAAATAAATATAATATTTAAAAATTAGAATCAATACATCCAAACTTCCTGGGCGTTTTTTTGCATACCAATATCATAATGTATACAAAGAAAAAAGGGGAGACAAAGTATCCCTGAGGAAGGTACAAGGTTTGTTCCGAAACGCGTTGGATGGAAATACTGATGGAATAAAGAAGTAGCTTGCATACTCTTGGCTTCCGTGGCATTTATTCGGGTACGGTGGGATGGCAGCCCGGATCACTAAAGCACGATTTCTCTCTCTGGTCTTTTTCTTGAATATCATAATGTGGCACCCCAGAGTCCGGACGCCACTATGTCATTATCTCCCCTGGGGGAGACTGTCATACCTGAGAGCAACAGAGGGTATCCACCCCAGGCAAAACCCAAAGCACACTAGAACTTTCTGCCTCCAGGCCTGAAAGGGGAGACCTAAACCCAGGTTCAAGGGGAGCTCCCCTACAAATTGTGGCCTGGTGCAGAGTTAGTCAGTTCAGTATGGAGCAGTACTGAGGAAGACATCCTATGGACTGGAGCAGTGCTAAGCTCATCCCAGGAAAGCTAGACTTAGCTTGAGTGACCCAAAGACAAAAGTCTGAGGAAGGAAAGGAGAGCCTTGGGAGTAAAGCAGTGTCAAGCTCACCCCAGAGGAGTAAGCACCAATAAACAGACACCAGAGTCCGAGGCTGCGCAGGTCCTAACGTCCCGGCAGCTAATACCGGAGGGTGAAGGATTCCAAGTCCCCCATCCACACCAAAGTGTCCGGGGGCAAAGCAGCATGAAGAGCCCAGGAGCAGCCGCGAGAGAAGTGGGGCTGGAGAAGGATTTGAGCAGCCTGTCATACAGCACACAGCAGGAGAGCGGGCCGCAGCTAAGCTTAAGCAGGCACAGGGACCTGCTAAGAATGCCAGCAGGAAGGCCAGGTGAAGAGAACACCGAGTTGCTCTCAGGTTGCTGGATTCCATCGATATCATCTGTCCTTGTGCCAGTATCACCAGTAAATGACCTGAGGAACCAACAAACTGTGAGTCTGTCAGTTACTTTACGTTCTCCATCCTGCACCCTACACCCTTCAACATCCACTGCCCTGGGGATCTTCTCCACCCGTGGGTATCCACTACATCCCAGCTGGCCATCCATCATCAGCAGAGGTTCTGCAGCAGTGGTGGCCACTCGTAGCCGCAAACCACGGGTGGCGTCATGAATACCTTTCTCTATACTAACCAAGAACCCCTTGTACATTGAAGCCAGGGTCACGAAAGCTGGGTCATGACCCCTGTGACCCCCCAGAAACGCCGCAGCCCGGTTCCAAGTACCCCACAGCCCTGGGGCGCATCAATAACACCAAGACCAATCCACCTAGTCCACCTAAATGATTACGCTCACTAATATTCACCTTGACAAAAAGATCATCTGTACATTACATCCAAAAGGAAGGGAGGACAGGAGTCCAAAATCTTCAGAGCTGGATTGACCTCCAGCTGACTGAACAGATGTTTATATATCTTCTCTTCCTGCCTTTTTAATGAGCCAATCAAAAACCTACAAAATTCCAAGCAGGAAAATCCATCCACAACCAGATTAAAAGGGTCCAGGCATGAAATTTAGAATCAATACAGGATTTACCATATCCTTACAACAGTGCAATTACATCAATACATTTTTATTTACAAATAAAATAAATTAGTGGCCCACCACCCATACGACCACAGGGCCTATAAAAATTAATGTTAAACATTAAACAAAAGATGAGGTCTCACAAATAAATGAAATCTTATGAATTTCCAGTGTCCAATTTTACTAATGATGTGGTCTTCAAAATAATATTAAACTGGATTTTCGTGGCTTGAGAAACTCCATTATGAATTAACAAAGGACCAGTTTCTTTTGAACAAAGAGATAATCATAACCGAACACACTTAACCGGACATACATTCTTGTTACTAATGGAATGAATAACTATAAGCAAACCACGACCTAATTGATCTATTTTTGACTTTCGAAGTGAAAAGACGAAATGCAAATCAGAAACTTGAGCATCAGATAAACTCAAACCAGAAAAACAATTCTTAGGCTAGGGTCACACTTGGCATGCGTTTTTTAAGGTGCTTTTTGGCACGATGCGTTTTTGCATGCGTTTTTGCTGCAAGTGTGACCCTAGCCTTATTCAGTGAAACAAGCTCTCCAACTCTTAGGCCGGCTTCACACTGCGTGTGTGATCCGATCCGTGGCTGTCCGCTTGAGGCAGACAGCCGCGGACTGGATCTGCACAAAGGACTGGGGGGCTATTATGCCCTCCGGTCTTGTGTGCAGCGCACACAGTTCCCGCTGCTGATAGGTGAGGACCACGGCCACCGCGGTCCTGACCTGTCAGCGGCTGCAGCTGCATGCGCTGCACACAGGACTGAATGGCATAATAGCCCCCCAGTCCTGTGTGCAGATCCAGTCCGCGGCTGTCTGCCTCAAGCAGACAGCCACGGATTGGATCACACACGCAGTGTGAAGCTGGCCTAAGAGCCACAAAAAGGACAAAACAAAGGCTGTTCAAACAAGACAAACTTCATACCCATTAACACACACTCTATCCAAAACTGAACAGAGCTTAGATAATAATTCAACCTACCGTAAATACTCGTGTATAAGCCGAGTTTTTCAGCCCAAAATTTGGGCTGAAAAGTCTCCCCCTCGGCTTATACACGGGTCAATACGGTAGTCTCTGCGTGGTGGGGGCTGTGGAGGCTGGAGGAGGCGGGAGGAGGCTACTGTATGAGCGGCCCCGTCACGTGGGGCCGCTCATTATATATGCACTGCTTCCCCCTGTCAATCAGCGGCAGGGGGAAGCAGTTCATATATGCCCCCCAAAAGCTGGCACTGTCCCCCCTTGTAAGGGCCCCCCCCCCGCTGCATATATATATTACCATCCCGGTCTTCTGATCAGCGCCGCTCCTCGGTGCTGCTTCTTCATCCTCCCGTCCTCGCTGCATCCGGGATCTCCGGCCGTCGCAGGCATATGACGTCATCGCGCGACGGCCGGAGATCCCGGATTCAGCGAGGACGGGAGGATGAAGAAGCAGCATCGAGGAGCGGCGCTGATCAGAACACCGGGATAGTAAGAGAAGCAGCAGGGGGGGGGCATAAGGGGGGCGAGTGCCAGCATTTTGGGGCTGCTGGGTACCCCCTGGGGGCTGCTGGGTACCCCCAGGGGGCTGTTGGTACCCCCAGGGGGCTGCTGGGTATCCCCAGGGGGATGCTGGGTACCCCCTGAGGGCTGCTGGGTACCCCCAGGGGGCCGCTGTGTACCCCCTGGGGGCCACTGTATAACCCCTGGGGGCCACTGTATAACCCCTGGAGGGTGCTGTATAACCCCTTGGGGGGTGCTGTATAACCCCTGGGGGCTGCTGTATATACTGCTGAGACCTGTATACCACTGGGGCTGCTGTATATACCACTGGGGCTGCTGTATATACCACTGGGGCTGCTGTATATACCACTGGGGCTGCTGTATATACTGGTGGGGTCTGAATATACCACTGGGGAGGCTGCTGTATACCACTGGGGTTGCTGTATATACTACTGGAGCCTGTATATGCCACTGGAGAGGCTGCTGTATACTACCATTGGGGGGCCTGTATACCACACTGCTGGGGGCTGTACACCTGTGCTGGGGTCCACCCTCGGCTTATACACGAGTCAATAGGTTTTCCCAGGTTTTGGGGGCAAAAGTAGGGGGGTCGGCTTATACACGGGTCGGCTTATACACGAGTATATACGGTAAATAGAACTCCTATTATTCAAAAGGAAAGAATATTTTTAAAAACCTTTTAAAAATTGTTTAAACACAGAAAGACTAGTTAATCCACAATCGCCTAAAATCTTTAAAAAGAATGATATCCCAGCCATGAACTTCAATAAGTTTACCACTGAATAAGATATCTGCCAGCTAACCCAAATATTCCACATATTGTAGAGCAGACACAACTGGACATTTTTTAAATTGAAAACAATGACCAATACAAAAAGTAACCCGCTTCCTCCATGCGGCTGAATATTCAGACCATGTTCAGGAAGAAAATGAGTCTGTAATAAATGAAGTAATCAACCCTAATGATTGTCACACCCAGGAAGGTGGAACGAGGATAGTGGACCCATTAGACCACAGAGGCTTCTGTGGAAGTTGAACCCAAGGATCCAAATGGACTAGGACATCAGATAAATTGCAAGTCTTTATTAAAGATAAAATAGGAGAACTCACAAGGGAGAACCCTTTGGGCAGAAAAAACGAATTCCCCCAAGGGAGAACCAGCAAGCAAACCCCTGTACAGGAGTTGACCGGGCACAGCGATAGAGGCTCTAAATACAACAGCTCCAAGACCAGAGGGTTGGACTCAAGAGGAACAGAGTCACTGAGGGGGAGGGCGAGAGGTCCAGGGAACTGGATAGGGTAAATCAGCGGAGGAACTGGGATAGTCAGAGAAATCCAGAGGGAGCATGGGGCTGTGTCACTGAGAGATAGTCCAGATGGTCCAGAAGGTACCAACTGAGTCCTCAGGGTAGGTAGTTAGGATGGCAAGAATCCAGGCAGTTGAATGACCAGGACGGGGACACCAGCACTGGTAGAAAACACTAGATGTTAATAACGGAACAGGAAGCAAGGCTAAAGCAACCAGGCGCTGATCTGGGAACCTTAGTACATCAACTTACAACATAAGCACAAAATTTGCCCAGGCACCTCACTAAGAATTTGAGGGCCTTAAATACACACAAGCCTCTCAGCAACTGGCTAAGAGGTGATTAATTAAAAAGGGTGCGCTGGCTCTTTAAATTTTTTTGACAGCAGTGAGCACACCCTAAGCATGCTCCCCCATAGCATGGAAGTGAGAGGAGGTGTAGTGAAATATGTATCTCAGGGACTGAACACTAAACCAGTAATGGGTTAAATCCCATGTCCATCCACAAGAGGTCACAACCTGCTTTATATAAGCACACACTAACTTCGCAGTCACACTGACTCTAGTCTCCCCAGGGGGCCATGATGGGAAAAGCAGCGAGTGAAAAACTTCACACCTGTAGCCAGAAAGAGAAGGGGATCAAAGACTCTACCAAATGGAGTAGTATAGCAGTTGAAATTTACTGTGGGAAAATAATTGGTTTAGACAAAGGAGCATTTGAAAAATAATATATGCTTGGCTTAATTAGTAAGAATCCAATCATAGACACAGAAGTAAAATGTTAAACTAGAAGGCCGATCTAGAATATAACCCCCCCAGTCTGAGTCTATATCTGGGCTCCCGCAGCTACAGCTCCGTGTCACAGAGGTGGGTCAGCGGAAGCTGCTGTGATCATCCTTCCATACATCCCTGCTCTCCCCATCAGGCAACAGAAGCAAAGTTTAGGTTTCTGTAAGTTTCTCCTTTTTTATTTAATTATTTGCATATGTATATGTCATTTTATTATTTCAATTTTTTATTCCTTTTTTTGTAAGCCCTGTACATTTTATATTAAAGCTTAAAACTTTAATAAGTCTGAACCTTGTATACTCTAAGAATTCACAGCCCGAGGAAGGTGTGATGTTGTTGATTGTCTGATAAGTATTAGTTTAGGGGAACTCATCGGCTCCCTAAAATCCGATGAGTGGTGGCAGCGTGTGTGAAACGGGGTGCGCGGTGTGAGTCGGGGTGTGATTGATGCTCCCTTTCAGCATAGGACAGAGGTTGAGTGCTGGATTGAGTGAGAGGAGATAGATTAACCCTTGCAGGCGCAACCCCAAGTCATGTGCTGAGAAATGGGTATGTGACAAATTGGCAGCAGCGGTGGGATAGAATTTATTTCTGTTAGAGCATTAGTGCATGGTTTAAGAAATTATTCCCTGTACTAAAGAATTGGTGTCCTTGCGAGGAGCGCACCAGTTCTACAAGGTTCAGCTGAGTGCTTACTTAGACATACTTGCAAACAGATTCCCTCCCCCGTTTTTCTTTTCTATTTTTTTTGGCAAAGGGTGTTCATTGATATGGCCGCCCAATACAAGAAGAAGAGCCTGCAGACTCTGATCGACCTTTGCGAGCAAAGAGGGATAGAGACTGCCGACAAATCAAAGGATATGCTGGCGCATGCCTTGGCAGGGCACGACTTGACGCAGACTGATGAAGCACCTGAACAAAGACAGAGTCCACCTCTGAGAGGCCAAGTAATGCCAGTTCTTGCACCGGAGATGTCCTCTGGAGGTGCCAGCAATGTCAGTTCTGAGGAGTCTATGGACTTGACTTTACAAATGGCCTTACAACAGCTGGGAACAAGTGATCCCAATCAGCGCCTGCAGCTTATTCTACTGTTCCAACAGGTTGCAGAACGCGAGCCGAGAGAGAGGCTGCAGAACACCAGGCCAAGAGAGCATTCAAGCTTCAGATGGCCCTAGTAGAGAGGCGTAACAATCTTCAGACAACCCCCTCCCAGGACATACATCTAAGGAGACCGCGTTTGAAAAACTTCCCTGTGATGGAGAAGTACACGGACTTAGATACTTTTCTTCAGGGTTTTGAGAAAACCTGCAGACAATACCATCTACCCCGTGAGCAGTGGGCATTGTATCTAGCCCCAAGACTGAAAGGCAAAGCTGCGGAGGCGTTTGCTGCCCTCCCATCCCACCTAGATGGGGACTATGATGCAATCAAAGAGGCTCTGATCAGGAAATACAACCTAACACCAGAAGTGTATCGGAGAAAGTTCCGGAACCTACAACGTAGATCAACTGAAAGCTATGCAGATTTTGCGAGCATTTTGAGGACCACGTTCCACCAATGGATTAAGGGACTTTCTGTTAGCGGCTATGAGGCTTTAACGGATCTTATGGTCAAGGATCAATTTCTTCACATGTGCCCCATGGATGTACGACAATTTGTGTGTGATCCTACTGCGGATGAGGCTGCAAAGATTGCAGACCGCTACGTGGCCAACAGGATGCCGGAGGTGCGGAAGCCATCGGGATTCGGCTGGAAGGGAGGTAAGCCAAACGGGGACCCCCATCCCTCAGCCAGCCGATCACCAGTGCTGTCCAAACCCACCTCCTATGGGTCCCCTGGGACCAGACATTACCCCGGTAGATGCACGCCAATGCTTTACATGCAAGAAAGTGGGACATATTAGCGCAGTCTGCCCTGATAGGGAGAAATGCTCCATTACCACCACAAAGCCGTCTGGGTCCCCACCTAAGGTCCTATTTGTGGCGGCACTGATGTGAGGACTGATGAGAAGTATCAATCTGTCACTGTTGGCAATAAAGTTACCATTGGTCTCAGAGACACTGGAGCACAAGTAACTCTGCTGCGTCCCGAAATGGTAAACCCTGCAGACATCATACCAGGAAAGACTATGTCTATCAACGGGGTGGGAGGGGTCAGCTCTAATGTGCCCATGGCCCGTGTGTATCTGGACTGGGGAGCGGGGAAAGGACTGAGGGAAGTGGGAGTATAAGAGACAATTCCCACCAATGTGCTGCTAGGCACAGACGTGGGGAGGATGGTGTCCCACTATATCCCTCCCTTGCAAATACATGCTACTGACAAGGTGGAAGCCAGTGACCCACATGAGACCCTGTGCCAGGAAGGAGAATGTACCCATGCACAAAAGGGTACCCAGGAACAGGACTGTACATATGTGGCCGCTGTGACCCGGAGTCAGGCTGTGGCTCAGACTCAACCCCCGAGACTAGAGGATGAGTCTCAGACAGAACTGCCAGAACAGGAGGGCCCTACTGAGGTCCAGGAGCGACCTCACATGGCAGATCCACCAAGGACCCTGACCACAGACTCTGAAGACTCAGCTTCAGACCAGAGACTGGTGTTCACACTAGGCCAGGGCCTGCAGACTGACAGCCAGAGCTTCCAGGAGGCCCTGCTTACAGATGTCAGTCTGGAGAAGCTCAGAGGTCTTGCCAACCAACCCCCTACTGCTTCTGACAAAGAGAGAATATACTGGGACCAGGGCAGACTGTATATAGAGACTCTCCCCACTGATACCACAGAACATTGGGACTGTGAAAAGCAGCTGGTGGTTCCTTATCTGTTTAGGGAACAATTATTGAGAATTGCTCACGAAATTCCTCTGGCTGGACATATTGGAGTACAAAAGACTAGGGCTCGCCTGACGCACAACTTTTATTGGCCAAAGATGGGGACGGACATAGCCAACTACTGTCGATCCTGTGTAGTGTGTCAGAGGGTTGGAAAGTCTGGGAATATACAGAAAGCCCCATTGATACCACTGCCAGTGATTGATGAGCCGTTCCAGCGAGTGGCTGTGGACGTAATAGGGCCACTTGCCATACCTAGCAGCTCGGGCAAACAGTACATCTTCACCGTTGTGGACTATGTGACCTGATACCCGGAAGCTGTGGCCCTGTCCTCCATCCGAGCGGACAAGGTGGTGGATGCTTTACTGACTGTGTTTTCTCGTGTGGGTTTCCCCAGGGAGATATTAACCGATCAGGGAACCTAATTCATGTCCAAACTGATGGAAAGTCTCTGTGAAAAAATGCAAGTGCAGAATGTTGTGGCCAGCACTTATTATCCCCAAACAAATGGACTCTGCGAACGATTCAACGGGACATTAAAACAAATGATGAAAATGATGGTGGAGACTGAAAGAAGGTACTGGGAGTGTTACCTTCCTCATCTGTTGTTTGCTTACAGAGAGGTACTCCAGGCCTCCACAGGATTTTCCCCCTTTGAACTGGTTTATGGAAAGAGGGTCAGGGGACCCCTGGACTTGATTAAGGACTGTTGGGAGGGTGATCCCAAAACTACAGGAGTCTCAGTGGTTGAATATGCACTGCGACTCCGGGACAGAATGCAAAAACTGAGTAACCTTGTCCATGAGAACGTGACTCAGGCCCAAATCAACCAGAAGGTCTGGTATGACCGTAATGCCAGACTGAGGGCATATGAGGAGGGGCAAAAGGTTTGGGTGTTGTTCCCCATGTTACAGAACAAACTACAAGCTGCATGGGAGGGACCATACACCGTGCAGAAGCCGCTAAATGATGTTAACTATGTGGTGACTCTAGATGAACATGCAAAGCGTTGCAAAGTATTTCATGTAAATATGCTGAAGGTTTATCATGACAGGGAGACTGGTGTCTTACCTGTCTGTAGCATGCCTGATGAGAGGGAGGCTGATGTGTTACTAGATGTGGGGGCTGGGGCTCAGTATATGGACACCCTGGAGTCTGCAGAGTTTAACCCTGAGCTATCCCATAGTCAGAGGTCTGAGCTGATGGGGCTATCCCACAGTCAGAGGTGTGAGCTGATGGGGCTATCCCACAGTCAGAGGTGTGAGCTGATGGGCTATCCCACAGTCAGAGGTCTGAGCTGATGGGGGTGCTCAGCGAGGTCACAGGAGTCTTCACAGAGAAGCCTGGGAGGACTCACTTAGCCACTCATCATGTGAACACTGGTACCAATCCCCCTGTAAGACAGTCTGCATATCGGTGTCAGCAGAGGTGAAGGCACACATGAAGGAGCAGGTAGACGAGATGCTGACCCTCCGGGTAATACAAAAATCCCAGAGTGCCTGGGCTTCACCTGTCTTTCTTGTCCCGAAAAAGGACCGCACTACCAGGTTCTGTGTATACTATAGGAAGTATCTCCTTACTACATCTACTGTCTACCCCATGCCAAGGATAAATGAGCTGTTAGAGCAGCTAGCTAATGCATTGTACCTTACTACTATGGACTTGGGTAGGGGATATTGGCAGATACCCATGACCAAAGAAGCTCAGGAGAGGTCGGCCTTTATAACGCCATTTGGGCTGTTTGAGTTTATGGTGATGCCATTCGGTTTGAAAAATGTCCCTGCCACCTTCCAGGGGCTGGTAAATTACTTATTGGAATGATTTTAGGGTTTTGCTATTGATTATCTAGATGATATCACCATTTTTAATAATTCTTGGGTGGAACATCTAGCACATCTCTCTCAGGTGTTTAACCATACAAAACTTCAGCGACACAACTCATAAATAGTATTGATTTCATATTTATTAAAGTGCAGTATAAAGTGCAATGTGCTATACAGACATGGTGACAGGGTATTTGGACTATATACATAATATGGCAGGGGTCACTGATATTGTATACATCAAAATATTATGGAACATTATTAAAGACATTATTACTATCCATAACTACATTCTCCTTGAGTGTAAATGATACATCAACACGCTCAAGGATATCAGGTGTAAGTGACATGATCACTCATATGACAGACCAGACCTTCCCATACTTCGTGTTATACACTATGGGTGATGTTTCCCCCCTCTCAATATGGCCAAAGTATACTCTTTACATTAATATAGTGAAGCATCAACTGCATGGGTATAGCTATAAACTATATGTATAGAATTGCAATTTAAAAAAAAAAAAAAAAAAAACCATGACTGGTTGAGGGAGGACTTCTAAGAGTATACACTGACAGCAGGAACATGGATCATCACAGCAAACAGCTGTGATGATAGTCACATGACACAAGCACCGGACTTGATTGGTTAGTAGATCCTTTTTAACTCACACCAGCTCTCACTAGTCTCACGCCCCCTGACGAAGGAGGACCGACATGCGCATTGGGGCGCAAGGACCAGGGTTATAGGACGCCACACCAGACTCTCCCCTGCCATACTTAAGGTATATCTTACTAATTGATACACACAACATCTTATAGTGAATGTGAAGCTATTAATGGACTGCAGGGGTATAGCTGTGTATACTGAGCAGAACGGTGGTGTAAGCTACAAGTTACACCCTTGTTGATTGCTCTTGAATTATAATGTTCAGTGTCATGAGGCAATGGATTGCATAGGCACAACAGTGCACATTGTGCAGCATGGAGGTATAAGCTACAAACTATATAATTTGATTAATGCTACCAGGTTATAACATTAGGTTGTATGTGGCAATAAATAGATAATTATCATCCAAGCTGGGTACTTGGTACTTTATACATTCAAAGACCTACCCACTGTTTTTTTATATATTGCAATTCTATACATATAGTTTATAGCTATACCCATGCAGTTGATGCTTCACTATATTAATGTAAAGAGTATACTTTGGCCATATTGAGAGGGGGGAAACATCATCCATAGTGTATAACACGAAGTATGGGAAGGTCTGGTCTGTCATATGAGTGAGCATGTCACTTACACCTGATATCCTTGAGCGTGTTGATGTATCATTTACACTCAAGGAGAATGTAGTTATGGATAGTAATAATGTCTTTAATAATGTTCCATAATATTTTGATGTATACAATATCAGTGACCCCTGCCATATTATGTATATAGTCCAAATACCCTGTCACCATGTCTGTATAGCACATTGCACTTTATACTGCACTTTAATAAATATGAAATCAATACTATTCATGAGCTGTGTCGCTGAAGTTTTGTATGGTTAAATTGTAGGTATCGCGACCACCGAATATTGTAGTCCAGGTACTGTTTGGGAATTAAAGATTCCCAAAAATGTGTATTAGTATTGTTTGGAGTTTGTTTCTAATAACGTGTATATCTGTGTTCCACACAGTAGTTGTCTCCAAAAAAATGGACTTTAGAGCAAAGGAAAATTCCTGGCATGAAGAAGCTGATAAAGTATTTGGTGCAATGTTGACACAAACAGCCACGGATGAGACCTCTGACATGGAAACGGTGTTTTCTGATATATCGTACCTAGCGACCAAACGGACACGTCTGTGGTGGAATAGAATTCTATTGAAAAAATATCTACTTAAAAAACTCATACCACGAGGTCTGAGGGTGAAAGTAATACCATCCTTTCCAGTGGAGGATGATGAGATTATAACAAAATGGGAGGAGGCATGTGACACATGTTCCGAGACACTAATGGGCTTATTAGTTGATCTCAATTCTACAACACTACTAGAAATCGAAGAAAAACTAGATAAAAAGCAAGGAGAACTGAAGGCTATGTGCAGTGCAGAGAAATTGAAGGAATTTGACTCAGTACTGGAGAAACAATTGGAGGGATGTGTAAAGAAAATTAAAGAGGTCCATTCAAAAAAGTACCAACGGGATCTAAAAGACAGATTCGAAAGCAAAATCTATATTTGGCGTAAACCTAAAATACCTAAAAACGAGGGACGTAAAGCATCACAATCCTCAGTTACGTCATTCAGTGATCAATCAGAAACGCCAGGTCCATCAAGTGGGACCCGATCTGGTGCAAACATTGGCAATAAGAAAAATCCAAACGGTTCGAATAGAAGAAAACGAAAGAATAAGTCAGGCTCACCCTATGACTACAATGACAGACATGATAATAAGGTAATTAACTTGAGTGATCATGAATTGACTAGGGAAGATCTATCAGTACTAGGAAGGGGCCTAACCTTTGCACCAGTAGGCGGAGTAGACACTTTTACATTAATTAAAGATCTGAATCTGTTCGCTAGATCCCTCTACTATAAAAGACACTTTTTTGATGGAACTCTTCACTCCCTTTTTCCTTTAGAGGAAGAACAGGAAGTTCTGAGAGATCTGGGAGGTTTAGTGGAAGATAACACCTTGTCCATTAGAGGTAAGATTCCCGACACTATTAGAATTAAATCTAAAAAATTTCCTTCTTTTAATATGTGCGCAAATCTAGACATGTTTGTAAAAATAGTAACAAAAGAATTTGAAGAGATCAGACATACCAGAAGTGGAGATAATCTTACGAAAGTAGAAAGAGAAAGACTTGGGGAACTACAAAAGATCAATGATGTAGTATTAAAGCCGGCAGACAAGGGTGGGAACGTCGTCGTCTGGCCAAAAACTATGTACGAAAATTAGGTATTTCGTCAGTTAAACAACAATACATGCTATAAAAAATTAACATTTAATCCTTTGGCAAAATTTACAGCTGAGCTTGAAATCATCTTGAAAGATGCGACAGACGGCGGCGTTCTCACCCTTGAGCTGGCAAGAGCACTAAGGGTGTCAGAACCAACAGTGGCAACAATCTACATGCTGCCAAAAATACACAAAAATTCAACCGTCCCCCCAGGCCGACCAATTATTTCCGGCAACGGTAATTATTTGGAGCGAGTAAACTTATGGATTAATAGTATACTACAACCATTAGTTGAAACTCTACCATCTTTCACATTGGATACGTTAGACCTGTTGAGGAAAGTCGATGGCATACATATGGGACCTGACGCAATAATGGTAGGAGGTGACGTTGAGTCATTATACACGAGTATTAAACATAATGATGGACTGGCAGCGGCAAAAATATTTTTTGTCGATGTCACGGCATCCAGAAGATGTGATCAAGGTTGTGCTGTGTCTTCTGGAGTTCGCTTTAACACACAATTTCTTCACCTTTAGGGGGTCCTTCTACCTACAGCTCCAGGGAACCGCAATGGGGGCATCATTTGCCCCAGCGTATGCAAATCTATTCCCGGGGCTGTGGGAGAGGGACCTCCTGAACTCAGATCTGTCGGCGTCGATGGAGCGCGTCCCGATGTGGACGCGCTACATCGACGACATCTTTTGGATCTGGCAGGGTGATATGAGATCATTAGAAAAGTTCATTGAACAATTGAACTCCAGTGGACGCGGCAGAAACATATTCTTGACATGTCAATACTCGAGTGATGCCATCGACTTCCTGGATGTAACACTATATAAAGACACTACAGGGTGTATCCAATCAAAACTTTTCCGTAAGCCAACATCTACTAATACACTCCTCCACGCCTCCTCCTCACATCCCCGACATGTGATACGTGCTATCCCTACAGGCCAATTTTTGCGCCTAAGACGTATATGTTCAAATGAGAAAGACTTTGAGGAACAGGCTAAAACTATGAGTACACGATTTTTGGAGAGAGGCTATAGTAAGAAAAGTGTTAAAAAAGCCTACCATAAGGCTAAATATAGCCAAAGAACGAAGTTACTCTATAATCAAAATAAAAAAAGTGCTGAACAACCAGTCCGCTTTATTACTAACTTTAATCCTGCCATAGATAACATCAGAGATATATTGCGTAGATCATGGCATATTTTGAAAGCAGATCCTATCCTCAATAGTATTCTCCCAGATATTCCTCTGATTTCTACAAGAAGAAGTAGGAATTTAAAAGACTTATTGGTGAGGAGTCATTATGAAGGGCCACCTAAAATAACGTTTTTGGATAAATTTCCCAAAGGGGCGGGTTGTAAACCGTGTGGCAAATGTGTAGCCTGCCCGAATGTGGAAAAAACTTCCATATTCACGAATTCATCTGGTGACAAGGAATATAGAATATTTAAAACCATTAACTGTGAAACGTCAGCAGTAATCTACTTTGCCACATGCCCCTGTCCACTTATATATGTAGGAATGACGACACGCCAATTAAAAACAAGAATACGTGAGCATGTACTAGGCATCGAGAGCGCAAAAAAAGTAAAAGATGAAGACGTAGACAAACTAAAAACAATTCCGAGACACTTCAGACAGAAACATGCGTGTGATAGCACAATGCTTAGAGTCAGAGGGATTGACTGTATCCCATCAACAATCAGAGGGGGTAATATAACAAGGAAGCTAGGACAAATGGAGACAAGATGGATATGGCGGTTGAAAACTGTCAAACCATCAGGTCTCAATGAACACAATAGTTTTGCACCGTTTCTTTGAAGTCGTACCAAGTGAGATCCAGGGTGCTTTTTGTATATTTGTATTTGTTTTTAACTCTCGATTTTAATTTTCAGAATCCGTACACAGTCCGGAAGTATTGTCTAATAAGATGCTGTAATATGACCTGCTGTCAAGTATACTATATCAAAGAATACAACTGAAATCCTCTACGAGAAATCTCAACTGAACGGACCGATACAACCTTGCGGCGATAATGTAACGGAATAGGGTTTCTATAGTTTTTCCATACATCTGTATAGTGGTGCTATATAACTGTAAGTGGATTAGTGGTCTTGACATGTGATATGTTGTGGGGAGAAAAAAGTTTTACTTATCTGCATTGTTATGCCTGGAAATATAGCGGTAGTAAGTTGAATATATATGTGGGTAAAGGATTAACAAGGATATGCAAGGACGAGAACAATATAGAATTTTAGCCTATAGAGGGGCTTGATTTGGACCCCTCGGTGAGTGACCATTGTGGCAAATTTCTAGCAATGTTTAAGCCATTTTCGATAGTTTGGTCAATGTCCCACATATAAAATTTAATGTGAGACATCCACCAAAAATAAACAAGATAAATGATGAAAAGTGAAAAATTGTCTTGCCCCATATATTATGTTTCAAGAGCCCTCTACACTTAGAATCCAAGTAAAAGTGTCGACCCTCTGTCCCAGGATTGTGATCTGTTTTGGGGTGCCGCATCCCACGGTGTACACTGCATCGTGTGATGTGACACTACCTGGGACGTATTACAACTGTGACATACAGAGGTTGTCAATAATGGTAAACAATATAACAATGTAGGTAGTAAATAGTTTAACATCTAAAGCGGCCATTTATGGCCATTTAAAAAAAAAAAAAAAAAACCATGACTGGTTGAGGGAGGACTTCTAAGAGTATACACTGACAGCAGGAACATGGATCATCACAGCAAACAGCTGTGATGATAGTCACATGACACAAGCACCGGACTTGATTGGTTAGTAGATCCTTTTTAACTCACACCAGCTCTCACTAGTCTCACGCCCCCTGACGAAGGAGGACCGACATGCGCATTGGGGCGCAAGGACCAGGGTTATAGGACGCCACACCAGACTCTCCCCTGCCATACTTAAGGTATATCTTACTAATTGATACACACAACATCTTATAGTGAATGTGAAGCTATTAATGGACTGCAGGGGTATAGCTGTGTATACTGAGCAGAACGGTGGTGTAAGCTACAAGTTACACCCTTGTTGATTGCTCTTGAATTATAATGTTCAGTGTCATGAGGTAATGGATTGCATAGGCACAACAGTGCACATTGTGCAGCATGGAGGTATAAGCTACAAACTATATAATTTGATTAATGCTACCAGGTTATAACATTAGGTTGTATGTGGCAATAAATAGATAATTATCATCCAAGCTGGGTACTTGGTACTTTATACATTCAAAGACCTACCCACTGTTTTTTTATATATTGCAATTCTATACATATAGTTTATAGCTATACCCATGCAGTTGATGCTTCACTATATTAATGTAAAGAGTATACTTTGGCCATATTGAGAGGGGGGAAACATCACCCATAGTGTATAACACGAAGTATGGGAAGGTCTGGTCTGTCATATGAGTGAGCATGTCACTTACACCTGATATCCTTGAGCGTGTTGATGTATCATTTACACTCAAGGAGAATGTAGTTATGGATAGTAATAATGTCTTTAATAATGTTCCATAATATTTTGATGTATACAATATCAGTGACCCCTGCCATATTATGTATATAGTCCAAATACCCTGTCACCATGTCTGTATAGCACATTGCACTTTATACTGCACTTTAATAAATATGAAATCAATACTATTCATGAGTTGTGTCGCTGAAGTTTTGTATGGTTAAATTGTAGGTATCGCGACCACCGAATATTGTAGTCCAGGTACTGTTTGGGAATTAAAGATTCCCAAAAATGTGTATTAGTATTGTTTGGAGTTTGTTTCTAATCTCTCAGGTGTTGCAGAGGCTTCACACTGCAGGTTGACTGTGAAGCCTGGGAAGTGTCAGGTAGCCATGAGGGAAGTACAATACCTCAGACACCGGGTGGGGGGAGGTCTGCTAAAACCTGAACCAGGGAAGGTAGAAGCCATTACAGCCCACCCCACGAACCAAGAAGCAGGTACTGTCCTTCCTGGGTACGGCCAGCTATTATAGGAAGTTTGTGCCACACTACAGTGCTCTGGCTAAGCCATTAACTGACCTGAACAAGAGGAAGCTTCCCCAAATTGTATCCTGGACCCCTCAGTGTGAGGAATCATTCTCTGCCCTAAAGTGAGCATTGGCCAGTTCACCCGTCCTTCAGGCCCCAGATTTCACTCGCAGGTTCGTGGTGCAGACAGATGCCAGCACTTATGGGCTAGGGGTCATTCTCAGCCAGGTGAACCAGCAAGGTGAGGAGCACCCAATTCTGTACCTAAGCAGGAAACTCCTGCCCAGAGAGGTAACATATGCCACAATAGAGAAGGAGTGTTTAGCCAATGTATGGGCTCTACAGAAACTGCAACTATACCTCTATGGGCACAACTTTACCGTGATAACAGATCACAGCCCATTGAGCTGCCTCAACAGAGTAGTTGGGGACAATGGGAAACTGCTTAGATGGAGCCTGATATTACAGCAATATAACTTCACAATTCAACACAAGAAAGGAATTGAGCACGGCAACGCTAATGGCTTATCACGCCAAGGTGGGCCAGAACCAGATACGTGCTAGGGAGCCGACCTGTGAGTCAGCCCCCATGCACGTTCATAAGGAGGGAGGTGTAGTGAAATATGTATCTCAGGGACTGGACACTAGACCAGTAAGGGGTTAAATCCCATGTTCAACACAAGAGGACACAACCTGTTTTATATAAGTACACACTAACTTCGCAGTCACATTGACTCTAGTCTCCCCAGGGGGCCATGATGGGAAAAACAGAGAGTGGCAAACTTCAAACCTGTAGCCAGAATGAGAAGGGAATCAAAGACTCTACCAAATGAAGTAGTATAGCAGTTGAAATTTACTGTGGGAAAATAATTGGTTTAGACAAAGGAGCATTTGAAAAATAATATATGCATTGCTAAATTAGTGAGTATCCAATCATAGGCACAGAAGTAGAATGTTAAACTAGAAGGCCGGTCTAGAATATGACCCCCCCCCCCCAGTCTGAGTCTATATCTGGGCTCACGCAGCTACAGCCCCGTGTCACAGAGATGGGTCAGCGGAAGCTGCTGTGATCATCCTTCCATACACCCCTGCTTTCCCCATCGAGCAACAGAAGCAAAGTTTAGGTTTCTGCAAGTTTCTCCTTTTTTATTTCATTATTTGCATATGTGTATGTCATTTTATTATTTCTATTTTTTATACCTTTTTTTGTAAGCCCTGTACTTTTTATATTAAAGCTTAAGACTTTAATAAGTCTGAACCTTGTATACTCTAAGAATTCACTGCCCGAGGAAGGTGTGCTGTTGTTGATTGTCTGATAAGTCCTGGAGAAGAGTCCCACTGGCAGGGATGTTACAGGACCTCCTCCCTTACCCCCTCCTTTTCAAACCAGCAAAAAACCTTTTCATGAGATGAGGAGCATTAATATTCTCCTTGGCTCCTCTGGAGCAAAATCCTTCCAGTTGACTAAAAACAACATCTTGTTTCCTCTCCTCTTCATGTCAAGAATGTACTTGACCTCAAAGACATCACCATTGGAGACAGGGAAAGGGAGAGTACCAGGATTTTGGAAGTAGCGACCAAAGATGACAGGCTTAAGGAGAGAGACATGAAAGGAGTTGTGGATCCATAAAAAACGGCCATTAGAAAGTCTCTTGGGTATCTTATTGCGGGCACATGAAGGACAAGCAGCAGCAAAATCACTAACATCTAGGCGCATTTTGTGCCACCAGTAGTGCTGTGAAATTATCTGCATGGTTTTCTTCAGCTCCGCATGACCATCAAGTTTAGATGAATGTCCCCAAAAAAGTACTCACTTCCTGGGTAACGTCTTACCCAGAAGTGGTTGCAACAGCTGGACCGGTGCCACGGTTATCATTCTGGAAGGATCAATGATGTGTCGGGGCTCCTTTTCTTGGTCGTCAGAGATAAAAGACCTGGAAAAAGCACGAGCATTGATGTTTTTCTCAGCCAGGCCACAGTGGAGAAAGAAGTTGAACCGGGCAAAAAATAAAGACCATTGAGCTTAACGAGGGTTTAGCCTTTGAGCCGACTGGATGTAGGCCAGGTTCTTATGATCAGTGTAGATGATTACCAGATGAGCCGCACCTTCCAGAAGGTAACGCCATTCCTCCAAAGCCAACAACTCCCTATCGCCAATGGAGTAGTTATGTTCATAGGGTGAGAATGCCTTGGAGAAGAACACGCAGGTCAACATCCTCCTGGAAGGAAGCTTCTGCATTGAGTACAGCTCTGGCTCCAGAAGAGGAAGCATCCACCTCCATAAAGAACTGCTTATTGACCATTGGCCTACGGAGAGGGAAAGCAGTAGAGAAGGCTTGTTTGAGAGACCAAAAAGAAGACTCTGCTTCTGGAGACCACTCTTTAGGATTAGATCCCTTACTAGTCAGGGCAGTGAGAGATTTTGTCAGGTCTGAGAAGTGTGGAATAAACTGTCGGTAGTAGTTGGCGAACCCCAAGAATCGCTGAATAGCCTTGACTGCAACAGGATGTGGCCACTTGAGAGCAGCAGACACCTTCTCCGGATCCATTTCAAGGCCTGATGATGTAACCAAAGAAGGGCAGAGATCTCCTTTTGAATAGGCATTTCTCAAATTTGGCATAGAGATGATTTTCTGTTAACCTTTGAAGAACCTGACGGACATTTCTACTATGAGTAGGTAGGTCCGGAAAAACACCAGGATATCATCCAGATATACGAAAACACAGAAGTAGAGAAGGTCATGGAAGACGTCATTGATGAACTCCTGAAACACTGCAGGTGCGATACTTAGCCTAAAAGTCATTGCCAGGTATTCAAAGTGACCATCACGAGTGTCGAAGGTGGTTTTTCACTCATCTCCAGAAAGAATCCTAACGAGATTGTAGGCACCAAGGAGGTTCAATTTGGTGAAGATCCTGGATTTCCGAAGGTGATCGAAGAGCTCTAGAATAAGAGGCAGAGGATATTTACTCTTCACCATGATAACATTGAGAACCCTATAGTTGTTGCATGGATGCAAAGACCCATCCTTCTTTTTCACAAATAATAACCCAGCTCCAGCTGGGGGAAAAGATTTTTGGATGAATCACTGAGTCAGGTTTTCTTTAATATAGTCGGACATAGCTTGAGTCTCATCAGGCAACAGAGGGTAAATCCGGCCTCTGGGAGGGGTAGACCCAGAGATAAGATCAATGTGGTAGTAATATGACCTGTCTGGTGGAAGAGTCTCCGCTTCTTGCTTGTCGAACAAATCCGCAGAGGACCAGTAGGATAACAGTAACTCGGGCAGGGCTGAAGGAGGCCACAGAGAGCGACCTGGTTGCAATGTGTGAGACAGTGAAAATGACATGATTGACCCCAATGAAGGACATTTCCTGGTCGGCAATCCAGGACCAGTTTATGGGTCCATAGCCATGGAAGACCTAGCAGAAATGGAGGAGAAAAGCTTTGCAGTACATAGAAAGCGAACAGCTTGAATTCCAAAATGATGAACTACAGCTTGTTTCACATAGTTACCTGCTGAACCAGAATCCAGATAAGCCATCTCAGAAAATCGCCCGCCACCAGCTGACACCTGTATAGACACAGTAAGGGGTAGAGAGGAATCACTCTCACTTAGGAAGGCCTCTCTTACCTGATCTAGGCAGAGAAATTTCCCGGCCTCTTGGGACATCGGCGGCAAAAATGGGTAGCACTCTCACAATATAGGCACAGGTTTTTGGTAATCCTTTGCTCACGTTCTCGGTCTTCAACTTGATTCGGTCGACCTCCATAGGCTCAGGAATAGAGGCTGAAGCTGGATCAGATGGGTCAGAGTGGTCTATGGAAGGATGGAGCTAGACAGGGAAAACGCTTCTCATGGGATCTCTCCTCGGTCCACTCTTGAAGGCGGAGATTGATTCAGATGGCAAGAGAGATGAAGTCATCAAGAGTAATGGGAAGACCACCAATTCATCCTTAAGTCTCCTGAACAACCCACGTCGGAAGACTCCATTTAGGGGTTCGTCAGACCACTGGAGCTCAGACGCCAGGAATTGGATGGCATACTGACCAACCAAGAGATAAACTTGTTGTAGGTTGGAGAGGGCTTTCATTGACGACGCCACTCATCCTGGCTTGTCGAAGATCTTGCGGAAGGTGTCCAGGAAGTTTTGGAGATGAAAATCAATGCGGTCTTTCCACTCCATTAAGGGGATAAACTATGCCACAGCCTCTCTGTCCAAGTGAGATGCTACAGAGACTACTTTTACTAAGTCCATCGGATACTGCCGGGAAAACAACTGGAAATGCAGCTGACACTCGTTAAGAAACCTCCTGCACAATTTGGGCTCACCAGAGTACTAAGTAGGTTTGCTGAGACGAGGTAAAGGCCCAGATGCGGCTGCGACTAACGGCTCGATCATAGGACTCTGTATTGGAGTAGGAGCAGCAGCCATTGAATTTTGGTTAGATGTTCATCCATAGAAGTCATATAGTTCAACATCCGCGTTTGCATCTCACATTGTCGGTCGAGTTCCTGAAGTAAATTTGCAAGTGGTGTTGCATTGGTGGGCTCGGCAGCTTGAAGAAAACTGACATGGGCATCCAGGGTCTGCATAAAAGTCACCAGTTTGTCCTGGCTTTGTCGAAGACCAGCTAGTTCCATCAAAACTGAGAATTGGATATCAGCGGTGTCCATGGCCTAGGCAAATCTGTCACGTTTAGGAAGGCAGAATGAAGATAGTGGACCCACTAGACCACAGAGACTTCTGTGAAAGCTTAAATCAAGGAACCAGGTGGACTAGGATATCACATAAATTGCAAGACTATAAAAGATAAGATAGGAGAACCCACAAGGGAGGACCCCATGGACAGAAGCACTGAATTCCCCAAGGGAGCACCGCCAAGTGAACCCCTGTACAGGGGTTGACCCAGCAAAGCGACAGAGGATCTAAGTGCAATAGCTTCAAGACCTGACTGTTGGACCCAAGAGGAACAGAGTCAATGAGTAGGAAGATGAGAGGTCCAGGGAACCGGATAGAGCGAACCAGCTTAAGAACCAGGATGTCACTGAGGGATAGACCGAATGAGTTTGCAGGGTAGGTGGTTAGGATGGCGAGACTCCAGGCAGATGATTGACCAGAATGGGGACACCAGCACTAGAAGAAAACACTAGATGTTAATAACTGAACAGTATGCAAGGCTAAAGAAAGCGGGCACTGATCCGGAGACCTGAGCACAGCAACTTAGAACATAAGCACAAAGTTGCTCAGGCACCTCCCTAAGGAAGTGAGGGCCTTAAATACACACAAGCCACTCAGCGATAGGCTGAGAGGTGATTACTAAAAAAGGGTGTGCTGGCCCTTTAAAAATTTCCTATCAGTGATGGGCGTGCCCTAAGCGTGCTCCCCCACAAGGCAGAAGTGAGAGGAGGCAGTGAAGATGCGTTGGAAATTAGCTGCTGCCTGGAGGGACATCGTGGGAGTGCAGGCAGGGTGAGTAAGTATGCGGGGACAGAGGGATGCCTGTGACCCCAGGAGACGGGTCCTGCTGGCAGGCATGTTACAATGATGTTCTATAATTGTGATGGGTAGGGATGCCTTCCCCGATCATCTTTGAGGACCGACAATTGGAAACGATGCCGATGCTGAACAGACATATGTTGAAACAGAATATTATAAGCCTCACATTTGTCAATTGCCTTCAACAATGTTGTGCTGAAGGCAGACTCAAACTATCCTTCTCAAAATTCCAGATTACACACTTTAAAGTCAGACTATTAATCACCAATTAATCCCCTTGTTAACTGATTGTAATCAAATTTTAGTAGCAAAGTTCAACATACCTAAAGCTGTTTGCAACATTTTAAGCAACACTATTTCTTTAGATAATGAAAAATTATCAGAAGAATATAATTGCTTGACCCACTGGCGCGTCCCCCTGCTGTGTTTAGCAGCTCATTGTCTATAGAGGCTGTCTACAGAGATCTTATTGTGGGTGGGGGCAGCTTTATAAGTTCTATGTGCAAAATCTAAAAACTCATATTTTGTGAGAACCACTGCACCCAGTAAACTAAGTGATACATTGTTGGATTCAGGGCCTACATGATGCTCCTCTTAGATAAGGTAGCAAACACATGTTGACAGATTCCCTTTAAAAAACACAATGTCCACATACCCTTAGGGTAAATTACAATTTGGTAGAATTGGAGCATGTTCAGTGCTGAATTCACACTGAAAAAGTTCAAATTTTACAGCACAATCCCTGTAAAATGTTGTAAATGTGTTTTGCAAAATTCATGGATAATCGGTTAATTTCAAATATCCACAGAATGCTTTTTATGTTGTAAAATACAAAAGATGTAATCTGATTCAAAGCGAAATGCACACATAATATACTCAGTGTGCTTTTAGGAGGGCTGTGACAGGAGAACAGAGGTACCTGGAGTAGAGCAGACTGTCACAATACCAGAAGTACAGGAACTGTGTTACATCCGAAGGGCGTGGAGATGTAAAATGGACTTTAAGTAAAACCAAGGGTGTTCAATAAAGGACGGTTAACAAACGGAAAAGGTGGCTGAGGAGAGGACCCTTCAGATCACAACACCGAACTCTCATAGCGGAGCACCGGTGAGGTGACCCCTGTACAGGGTTTTACGTGGTACAGCACCAGGAGGGATAAATGCCATGAATCCCAGACTGGAGGGGCAACCCATACAGACCAAACAGAAGAGAGAAGAAGACTGTGGGACACTGGCTCTGTCAGTAGGATGAATCCTCGGTGCTCCGTACAATCCCAGAGAGCCTGGTCCAGCCGGTATAGGAATCTGGACGACTCCATGCACTTCAGGAGAGGCTTGGCCAGTCTGGGGTGGGAATCTGTAGCATCAGAGAAATCCAGGATAGCAAACTGCCAGAAGAGGATTCTGTGGAGTCAGAGGTGTTAGTATAATGGAAAGCAATAGTCTTCCTAATGCAGAGCACTGCAGGAGTGTGACCTGGGAAGAGGCAACGTTCCAAGAGAGTGAACAAGTTGCCCAGACACCACCCTTAGGGGTTGGATGCCTTTTATGCACAGAACAGCTCAGCAATTAGGCTAAGAGCCCTAATAGGGAACAGGTGTACTGCTCCTTTTAGAGTGTGCAAGATGCGTGTGGGGTGCGTATCCAAAGAACATTCCTAGGAGACCTGCCAAGAGAATGCAGGTTCCTGGAAGAGAAGGAAACAGATGGATGCATGGAACCACGGGCATGGTGAGCAGAAGCAGCAGAGCTACATAGTGAGCGCCGTTCTCCCTGCTTAGCAGAAACCAGCCCCGCAGCAAGTATAGAGCGGGTGAGGCACATAGAGCTGCGGGTTGAGCACCGATCTCCCTGTCCATGAGATACTGGCCCCGCAGCCCTAGGGCATGATAAACTATTGGTTACAGAGTAAATGCCTTCACAGACTAGTCCTGGTTCACAGGGCCAGCCTTAGCCTGAATCTTGCCCTGTGCAAAACTTTTCTTTGGTGCCACCACCCAATTGATTTTTTCCCAGTTTCTCAGGACACAAACAAGGAGAGGAGGCCAGTCTTTATATCCTAACAAAATAGATTTTTATACATGTATTGTGCAATAAATACTTCTGGACATTTGCTGAAGAATGTACATCTCAAATACACATTAATTCCACCACGTGTAAACTCACACTTATAAGGGTATTTTGATCTAGTACATAATGGATAGGATAAGTGGATCTCCCTACCAGGACCCACATCAGCCTGGAAAATGCAGTGTTGTTTTTCATGGAGAGATGGTAATAGTTCCTCTACACATGGATGTGAGTTCTGCCATCTCTTGGTTGAGAGTGGCATATGTCATGGCCCATTGGTGGAATCCGCACCTACTATACAAATTCTTTGGATCTGACATAAATGTGTGGCACCCCTACGAGGGATTGCCACAGGACCCACCGGTGCAGGGAGGGATGTACACCTTGGCACACACAACATCCAACACCTTCCACCCCAGACCTGGAGGGGGAGCCCCACTGTCTGTCCTTAAGCCAGATCCGCTATAAAGATCCAGGCCTGAGGAGAGGAGTCAGTTAGTCAGTTAGTTCCAGAGAGACTGCAGAATAGAGAGCAGTTAGTGAAGGAGCTGGTTGCTGGGCCTAGAACTAGGAAACCTGACCCAGCTCTGCTGAGCCCTACGGAGAGGGACGGAGGCCAGTGGAAGAAGTGAGAGGAAGGAAGAAAGAAGAAAGGAACGTACCTGGTATCCCTTAAGCCCACCCGGACATCGGAGTCCGAAGCTGCTATTTATCTACAGTGTAGCAGCGAAAGCCCGGACAGACCAGGAGGATCTATTCCCCCTGAAGTAAAGAATAGAAGACTACAAACCTGACCAAGCATAGGACCAGGGACCTGAGCAGAGAAATGGAATCCCACAGAAAGGTCCTCATTGTCGGTTGTGGAACAGCACCCTGAGAGGGAGAAAAAGCGTCAGATTGAGCTACAGGCAGAGATTACCCCAATCACCTCATACACTAATAGAGGAGGCCTCACAACTCTCCAAGGTGAACGCCCCAAGATGCACTGAAACCTGGTTACCCTCCTGGATAGTGCCTGTTACCAGACATCAGTAAAAGGTACCGAAACAAAGACAATTGTGTGTGTGTGCCTGATTCCCTGCCGCCACCTGCAGCATTCACAGCAGAACCGCTACTACTACTCCCATCATCCACCCCGCTGCCCTGAGGTAAATCTCCACCTGTGGGGAGCTGTACTATCAAAGTTGCATTTCCATCACCTCAGCAGCCGGCCGCAGCGCTGGTAACCCTATTACAAGGTACCACAGGTGGCGTCACGTTACCATTCCCCATCATCATCACCCCCATCCCTGCCATTGAGGGTCCAGGGCACGGAACCAGGAACAGACCAGCCATGATCCCCCACCGAAGTAACCCTCTGTCCCGGTATCTGAGTACCCCCTACCCTGTTGACCGGATCAAATGTACAGGATGAGAATTCACCTGCAGCCCAGCTCTGCATGCGCTCAGGGCAAAAAGCCAAAATATAGATGTTAAAAGGAATTATCGCATACAAAATTATAAAAAAAAAATCTCTATTTTCTGCACAATAAAGTGTTCTTGGATTATATGTGGTTCAGCCTCTCAGCTCCAGTGACTTGAACAGGCTGATGTGCAGCACCACATACACAACATAAGGACATGGGGGCACTGTTTATGGAAGATCTCTTATTTAAATAATCCCTATACAAATATAAATAAGGCTGGGATCATACGGGTTGACAGTGCTGCAAATAAGTTGCTGAGAAATCTGTTAAACAAGCAGAAGCCATGCTGGTTAATTAGCATGCAGTATGATGTACAATATGTGCAGTAAGTTGATTTTACTTAAATATATGCAGATGCAATAAAAGCATTACTAAAATATCTAAACATAGGACTAAATGGTCATGGTTGTGTGGTGCCCCTGCGGTCTGATCACCACAGAGGTACTGCACCTAACCCATAGGTATGGTATCCCACTCCCAGGTAAGATGTGGACTCAATACCGAGACACACGCACACACCTTGCACCCAACACCTATCCTAACTCTAGGCCAGGGGATGAAGGCCAGAAGAAACTGTATCTGAGCAAACCCCATCACTGGCTGGAGGAGGGACCAGGTTAAAAGGGGGTGGGAAGAGAGAGTTAGGAACACTCAGGAGTAGAAGGATGAGTTAGAGAGCAGACTGAGAAAGGTGGAGTTCTAGCAGTGGCCAGACCTATAGCCAAGAGGACGTGCTGACTGTCGCTCGACAAGGCTCGCAGCCACCTGCTTGGGATCTTGTAGCATGAAGGCACAAAGCAGAGAAGCAGGACTAGAGGAGGATCAGCGCAGAGAAAAAGGGCAACCTGGAAAGACACATGAGAGTGTGTCTCGGTAGAGTGACTCTGGACTGCCTGGGAGTTGACTGGACTACTTACCCGAAGGACACGATGCCCCATCTTGGTTGGAACTACTGAGAACTGTGAATAAAGGTGAAAGAACTGCATTTTCCCATGTCTGTCTGTTTTTTTTGCACCTCCCTGCAGTCGTACCACAACCACGACAACTATCACTGCTGCAGCCCTGTTCTCTGCACCCTGCACTTCCCGCCACCATCCTCCCTCTATAAACTTCCTCAGCCCCTGGGGGCCCGCTTCACCTGAGGAAAGTGTTCCATCTCAACTGCTGCACCATCTATCCCGCAGGGATCATACAGCAGCGCTTGTCATCCCTTACCAGGCAGCACAAGTGGCATCATTTAAAGACAACAAATCCCCTATAAATACCCCCTGCATTCTCTCGGCCAGGGCCATGGAGCTGGGCCACTGTCACCGTGACCTCCCTGAAAGACTGTCGGTCCGGCTACCAAGTACTCCAAGCCCTTATGGCTGTTGCAGTTGCATTTAAAAAGTGTTGGGAGACTTGAGAAGTTCCCTTTACATTTTGTAAAAAATATGGTAAAAATGTTAAAAGTCCATCAAAATAAAACTAATGAATATGCTACAACAAAAACACAAAATAAAACCTGAAATAAAATTAATATGAAATGGGAAAAAAGTTATAGTTATTGTAATTTGGAATATGAAATAAATCTTCTACCCAATTGAGTAGATACGACACTTAAAGTTTGGGCTTTGAATAGTTAAAA
Source organism: Allobates femoralis (assembly GCA_033576535.1). Lineage (NCBI taxonomy): Eukaryota > Metazoa > Chordata > Amphibia > Anura > Aromobatidae > Allobates > Allobates femoralis. Next base: position 219,572,307 of record JARQOC010000002.1, on the reverse strand, counting down.
TACAAATCTTGTGGCAGCTATAGTACCTCTCCATTATGCTCACACGTGACATTTTTGTCTAGTTCATTTAGTTTGCTTGGTGAAAGAGTTTGTGACAATATGAGCCAAGCCACATAAATCTGGAGCCAACCCAAACTCTAGGAAAGAATTGTGCAGCATTGTTTGTGGACACCTTCTCCGCTTGTAAACCTTCTCCATTCAAAGGAAACTTAAATATGTCTGCACTTCTGAATTTCAATGATTAAACTCTTTAGTGTCATCCGATCTGGATAGTTCATATTTTCTCATCCCACTCAATTTCGGATCCCACTGCTTCAGACATTTCATAACCTCATGATGTAACATTTTTATGAACAATCTAGTTTTTGTTTAAAACACCATTTATCAACACCAGTTGGATTCTGAATGAATGCACAGAATACTGTTCCCTAAGGGTCTCCACTTTTGCAAGCAGGACAAAAAAATGAAAAGATGTATACATTGATATTTTTATGTCTTCAATAACTCCAACAGAGGGCCAGCAAGGTACCAGATAGTAGAGTCTGTGATCAAGCAAGTCGAAATAGCAAGTTGGCAGTCCTTACTGAATACCTAGTGTTTTCCCTGGTCAGTCTGTTTTATAAGTTAGATCCGGGGGTGAGGGCTGTAAAATAAGGTAAATTGTTATTAAACATTATCATTATACTTGCTGAGTCCTGCCATGCAATGTCTTGCTGTTTCACTATCCCACCGCATCTACTTCTGTGGACGTTCATTACCTTCTGGGGTATTCACTGGAGAGGGATGAACAGCCAATCACAGATGCTGTCATACAGAATGGCCATCTGTGATTGGCTGTTGGAGTAATCTGGACTCAGACCATACATTCTAGATGCTAGAATGTATGGGCTAGTTTCAGGTTACTCTAGCAACCAATCACAGATGCCCATTCTCAGTGACAGCATCTGTGATTAACTGTTTGGCCCTTCACACATATTGTACTATAAAAAGAAATAAGCAATTAAAAATGATGTAGCGATCCACGTATTTTTGATTCTCAGCCCAAATAAAGCTACCAGCTGCCACCTCCAGCTGGCTGGCTTTACTTTGGCTGCAAATCAAAATACAGGGAAGCCCAGTATGTTTTCTAATTTTCAAAATAAATAATTGAAAAAAATATGTGGGTTCCAGTGGCATTTTGATCACCAGCCAGGGTAAAACCCGGCAGCTGGGGGCTGGGTTTCCATGCGTGGCAAGGCCCTAGCGTTCTGGGCCATCCATGCTGAAAACTGTAGCCCAAAGTAGCCCCTGAAAATGGTGCATTTATCGTAGCACCATTTCTAGGTGATTTACTCGGTCCTTCCTGCGCCCTTGGTGGTGGTGGCATGCTAAGTAATAAGAGGTTAATACCAGCTTTGTATTGGCTAATAAGTCCATTATTCATGGTGTCAGGCCAATATTAGACACAGCCGCCATAAATTTCTAGTAAACAAAAAATAACAACACAGAGAAAAAAGTTTTTATTAGAAGTAAAACATTTAGGTACTCCAACTTTATGGCAAAGAAAAAATCCTCCCTCTGACGTAACTTACACACCCAACTCCAGGACCAGGGGTACTCGTTACTAGGCCAGTTCTTACAGTTCTTTTTGGGGAATGTCAAGGTGGCCACCCAGCTCCGTGACCCTGGCGATGTCATTTAATAAACGGGGATTGACGGGGGAAGACAGGGAAAAGGAGTATTCGTGACGCCACCTGCAGTAAGCGGCCATGGGTGGCCGCCACTGTTTCAGAACCTCTGGGGACCATGACCGGCAGCTTAGATGTTTCGCTCCCTGCAGTTGGAGCATGGTCCCAGGGCAGCTGGAAGGAGGGTTCAGTTCTTACCTTGGCAGATGTTAGTTAGGTCCTCAGCACCCCGGTGTTTCATGCGGCCTTTGCAGCTGATGGTCGCCGCTAAAGAAAGTCTCACACACCTCAGCTGGAGTCCTGTATCTTTTACTTAGCTGCTTCAGCATGGCCGCCAGGTGCTTCCCCTTGCGAACCTCTGGTTCAGCGTTGTCTCCAGAACCGGGACTGTGCAGTTCGGTCTCTTTAGGTGTTCTCTTACTGGGTGTCTCTTTCTCTGGTGGTCTCTCAGTGCTATAAGGTAGTCTTTCCACGCCTCTCAGCGCCTTTGCACACAGATCTCAGGTACTGATAGCCACGGGTGCTCAGTTGTACCACTTCCTGATACTGCTCCCTAGTTCAGCCGCCTTCTCCAAGATGTGTCTGGTGTTTGGCCGCAACTCCCCTTAGGAACTCGAGGCCTTCGGTTTCAATGGTTTGGGCCTACAGTATCCATGCCGTGTTCAGGACCAGTTCACTGTGTCATCCACCAGCCCCTCTGTCCTCTCGACAGATATGGGCATATGGGGATCTATGTCTCGTTCTGTACCCCGAGGGCTTCATGCTTCCTCCACACCCATTGCTCATTCCCTACTGGGGCGAGCGTGACTGTGCTCCAGCCCGTGGGAACTAACCACCTTATCACTCCACTTCTCCTCACTTCTACTGCACTCAGCCTACTTCTCCTCCTGACTTCTAGTTCCTGCACTTCTCTTTTTTCCTCCCGGCTACGCTTGGGTCCTCCCACTGTCCCAGGGTCCTAAGTGTCGTGTGTGTGTGTGTTTTAGCTCAACTGCACCATCCCAGCACCTGGACAGCAGAGGCACAACTCTCCCTCTAATGGAGAAGTGCAGTACCACTGGTGGTGGCCTACCCTGTGGGGTGCCACATAATCCACACAGTGTCTTCTTATCTTCAGCACTGCTTCATCTTTGCCAGTGGTCAAACACGTCTGTTCACAGAGAGAGCAGGCACAGACTGACATCCAAGTGCCATGTGAAAGGTTATTTGAGTTCATGCATGAGTGTGAACTCAGATAACCTTTTACACAGCACTCAGAGCACAGCCATAAAGTGAGCGCTTCTCTTGCTCACTTATGTCCGTGCTCCAGATGCTATCATGCTTCGGTCATCTGAGTTTACGCTCATGTGTGAACTCAGATAACCTTTCACAAGGCACTCAGCTGTCAGTCTGTGCCTGCTCTCTCTGCAAGCAGGCGTGTTTGTCTGCTGGCAGAGATAAATCAGAGTTGAAGATAAGAAGACACCTTGTGGATTATGTTGGAGGAAGGGTTTTTTCTTTATAATAAAAATGGAGTCCCTAAATGTGTTGTGTTTCATTTTTAATAAAAAGTTTTTTACTCTGTGCTATGCTTTTTTAAAGGGAACCAACCACCCCAAATGACCCCCCCGGACTGTTAATATGTGTCCCTACACCCAGCACACACATTTGGGGCAATCGTTTTTGCTAAAAAAACTGTTTAGTAGAAGCTAAGATATAGCAATATAAACTTTAATAACTTGAGCTGAATGGGTGTTACCTAGCTTTGTCCACGTGCAGTGTTCGTGCCTGTGAGCCTCCTCTCCCCCCTCCCCTCTCACTTTCTAAGAGCCTGGCCGCGTCATGAAAGGGGCGAGGCTAACTGCGATTTAGCTCCGCCCCTTTCATGACGCGGCCAGGCTCTTAGAAAGTGAGAGGGGAGGGGGAAAGGAATCTGACAAGCACGAACACTGCACGTGGACAAAGCTAGGTAACACCCATTCGGCTCAAGTTATTAAAGTTCATATTGCTATATCTTAGCTTCTACTAAACAGTTTTTTTAGCAAAAACGATTGCCCCAAATGTGTGTGCTGGGTGTAGGGACACATATTAACAGTCCGGGGGGGTCATTTGGGGTGGTTGGTTCCCTTTAATGTTTACTAGAAATTCATGGTGGCTAAGTCTAATATTGGTGTGACACCATGAATTTTGGACTTAGTAGCAACTGACAATACAAAGCTGGTATTAACCCCATTATTACCCTCCAGGGCCGCTGGAAGAGTCAGGGTACAGCTCCACAGAATAGAGCATCTATGAATGTGCCATTTTTTTTGGCAGCTGCGAGCTGCAATTCGCAGCTAGGTGGGGGTCAGAAAGCTTGGGCCACCCTGCGCTGAGGAATTCAAACCTCAGCTGCCTAGTTTTATGTGACTTTAAACCAAAAATATGGTGAAGCCCAAAATCATTTTTTTAATTATGTCATGAAATTCTTGAAATAATTAAAATAAAAGTCTTCCCTATATTTTTGGTTTCCAGCCAGGTAAAAATAGGCAGCTGGGGGTAGGGGGCAGCTTGTAGCTGCCTGCTGTACCTGGCTGGCATACAAAATATGGCGAAGTCCCACGTTGTTTTTTGTAAATTATTTTAAGGAATTAGGCTGTGGTCACAGTACCATTTTTCACATGCATTTTTGGAGACCTGCGTTTTCAAAAACGCATGTAAAAAACTCACCCATAGGCGCCCATGTTAAAAAACGCATGCCCTAATAGCCAAAAAGCATGTGTGACTGTCCCATGCGTTTTTGGAGCATATCCAAAAACGCATGCGTTTTTTAATAAGGGGCCTTATGGAAAACGCATGCAAAAACGCATGTACAATTAGTGCCATTCAAAAACGCATGCGTTTCCCATAGGAGCCCATGTTAAAAAAAACGCATGCGTTTGCGGAAACGCATGCGTTTTTTTTAACATGGGCTCCTATGGGAAACGCATGCGTTTTTGAATGGCACTAAAAGGTACTAATTGTACATGCGTTTTTGCATGCGTTTCCCATAGGAACCTATGTTATAAAAACGCATGCGTTTTCTACAAAAACGCATGCGTTTTTCAAAACGCTCAAAAAAATACTACAAGCACTATTTTTAGGTGCAGATTCAAAAACGCACCCAAAAACGCAGGGAGCCATCACACACCTTACAAAACTCATGCTGACATGAAAAAATGCATGAGTTTTGTAAAATCACTAACAAAAACGCATGGCAACTGTGACCACAGCCTAATTTAATAAAAAAGGGTTCAACTGTGTCACTGTTTTGGTGCTTTTTGGGCAAGGAAATGCATATGAACACATTGAACACCATGACTGCAGCTTTAGGCTGGGGTCACAGTACCATTTTTCACATGCATTTTTGGAGACCTGCGTTTTCAAAAACGCATGTAAAAAACGCACCCATAGGCCCCCATGTTAAAAAACGCATGCCCTAATAGCCAAAAAGCATGTGTGACTGTCCCATGCGTTTTTGGAGCATATCCGGAAACGCATGCGTTTTTTTAACATGGGCTCCTATGGGAAACGCATGCGTTTTTTGGGAATGGCACTAAAAGGTACTAACTGTACATGCGTTTTTGCATGCGTTTTCCATAGGAACCCATGTTATAAAAACGCATGCGTTTTCTACAAAAACGCATGCGTTTTTCAAAACGCTCAAAAAAATACTACAAGCACTATTTTTAGGTGCAGATTCAAAAACGCACCCAAAAACGCAGGGAGCCATCACACACCTTACAAAACTCATGCTGACATGAAAAAAAGCATGAGTTTTGTTAAATCACTTAAAAAAACGCATGGCAACTGTGACCACAGCCTCAGGCCAAAATTGCATCAGAAAGTATGAAATCCGCAGTAAAAACCCCATCATGGTTTTGAGCCAGGAGATGACTATGAACACAATGCGTGCAGTTTTAGGACAAAATTGCAACACAAAAGCATGAAATCTGCGAGACAAAAACCATGGAAAAAATGTTGTGTTTTTTGTGCTTTTTGAGCCAGGAGATGCATATGAACAAATTGAACACAATGCCTGCAGTTTTCATCCAAATTTGCACCAGAAAGCATGAAATCAACAGCAAAACACCATCATGATTTTGGTGCTTTTTTTCTGTCAGAAGATGAATGTGAACTCACTGAACAGAATGTATGCAGTTTTAGGCCAAAATTGCACCAGAAAAGCATGAAATCTGTGGGAAAAAATGTGGCAAATTCGTTGCGGTATTGGTGTTTTTTTGGGCCAGGAGATGCATATGAAAACATTGAACACAATGCTTGCAGTTTTAGGCTAAATTTGCACACACCAGAAAGCATGAAGTTCGCTGCAAATATTTTGGTGTTTTTTTCAGTCACGAGATGAATAGGAACACACTAAACAGAATGCATGCAATTTAAGGCCAAAATTGCACCAAAAAAGCATGAAATCTGCAGCAAAAACATTACGGTTTTGGTGTTTTTTGACCAGAAGATGCATGTGAACACAATGTATGCAGTTTTAGGCCAAAATTGCACTAAGGCTGTGGTCACAGTACCATTTTTCACATGCATTTTTGGAGACCTGCGTTTTCAAAAACGCATGTAAAAAACGCACCCATAGGCCCCCATGTTAAAAAACGCATGCCCTAATACCAAAAAAGCATGTGTGACTGTCCCATGCGTTTTTGGAGCATATCCAAAAACGCATGCGTTTTTTAATAAGGGGCCTTATGGAAAACGCATGCAAAAACGCATGTACAATTAGTGCCATTCAAAAACGCATGCGTTTCCCATAGGAGCCCATGTTAAAAAAACGCATGCGTTTCCGGAAACGCATGCGTTTTTTTAACATGGGCTCCTATGGGAAACGCATGCGTTTTTGAATGGCACTAAAAGGTACTAATTGTACATGCGTTTTTGCATGCGTTTCCCATAGGAACCCATGTTATAAAAACGCATGCGTTTTCTACAAAAACGCATGCGTTTTTCAAAACGCTCAAAAAAATACTACAAGCACTATTTTTATGTGCAGATTTAAAAACGCAGCCAAAAACGCAGGGAGCCATCAGAGACCTTAAAAAACTCATGCTGACATGAAAAACGCATGTAAAAAAGCATGCGTTTTTAAAAGGCACTAAAAAAACTGTGACCACAGCCTAAGAAAACATGAAGTCCACAGCTAAAACCAAGGCAAAAACGTTACAGTCTGGTGGTTTTTGGGGCCAGAAGTTGCATATGAATATATTGAATACAATGCCTGCAGTTTTAGGCCAAAATTGCACCAGAAAGCATGAAACCTGCGGCAAAAAAACATTGCGGTTTTGGTGCTTTTTTTGAGCCAAGAGATGCATACACATTGAACAGAATGCATGCAAAATTGCACCAAAAAGCATGCAATCCACAGCATAAACAGCGGCTAAGATGTCGTGGTTTGGGTGCTTTTTGGGGCCAGGAAATGCATATGAACACATTGAACACAATTCATGCAATTTTAGGCCAGAATTCCACCAAAAAGGGCTACATTTTTGGTTTCTAGCCATGTAAAAACAGGCAGCTGGGAGTAGGGCACAGCCCAAAGCTGCCTGCTGTACCTGTTGGTACGAACATTGTAGATTCTGTTCACGATTGGAAAACTGAGCAATTTACTAAAAAAGTGCCAAACATAATAATAAGTGTTTCCAGCCATTGGCCTATAGTTTGTTTTCAACCTGTAGAATATTTTGCAGCTTTAAAATAATTGTTCTAAGCTTCCTGGAGTTTGCAGGTGTTTTGACACCTGCAGTGGGTTAATTCTGGAAACTGTGGCAGGTATGGCAACATCTGTGAAGTCCAGGAAGCTTAAAATGTCTTAAAAAATAAGTTGTAAGGCTAGGGTCACACTTGGCATCAGTTTTTTAAGTGCCTTAAAAATAAGCATGCGTTTCTGCATGCTTTTTTCATTTCTGCATGTGTTTCTTTAGGTGCCTTTAGGCTCTCATGCGTTTTTCCATGCGTTTTTGAATCAGCAGCAAAAAAAAGTTAACGAACCATTTTTTGGTGCTGATTTAAAAACGCATGCGTTTTTTAACATGGTCCCCTATGAAAAACGCATGCGTTTTTGGATGGTACTAAATGGTAATAATGTATCATGCGTTTTTGCATACAATTTTGATGGCAGCTTCTCACATAAGTGCAAAAACGCATGCCAAAAACGCACTTTAGGCATGCGTTTTTGCTATTAAGGCATGCGTTTTTTACATGGGGGCCTATGGGTGTGTTTTTACATGCGTTTTTAAAAACACAGGTCTCCAAAAAAGCATGAAAAATCTGCAAGTGTGACCCCAGCCTAAGAAAGCTTCATATTTAAAAAAAAATTGTGGGAATCGTTTTTATTTTATTATTATTATTATTATTATTATTGCAAATCTTTATTATTGCAGAGAGTTAGCAGCATGCAACACCATCTCTTCTACATGTATGCGATAGGCATTCATATAAAATATCATATGGCCATGATATGCTTCACATGCATGGTCTTATAGGTCTGTTCACACTCATGAAACACTATACTATGAATATTGCTTCTTGAAATTGTTCAATCATTTTATTTCAGTTCATTCCATATGCGAAGAATACAGATTATGGCATGTGCCCAAGTGTGTTATATATATCATTAATATTGGACCTTTACTTGCATTGCTGTTCACTAGCCTTATTCAACATTCTAGATGCATTGGTGGTATGCTGAATGCACTATATTCTTTGGTTATAACTCAAAGCCTTTAATTGACTCTGCCCTTAATGGACTTTGCACCATTGTAATGGAGTCTGCTGATCCCTGTGGGATATTCCTTATATGTACTGTGTATATTCATATATGTGTCTTTGAGACTTATTGTAGTCTCTGCTAAGTGCTTATGTTTAAATGATTACCGTTTTGGTTTGAAAGACATCTTGTAACACCATGGCCTTTTTTCAAAAGTTGTTATAGTTAAGTCTTTTTTAGTTCACTCCTTCTGTACTGGACTGTTTCTGCATAGAAGTGCTTGGATACTGCCCTATAGAGACTGGCAAACAAGCCGCAGGACTTTGGTCTGACAATCTGAGGTATGGAAATGCAAGAGACTAAACACACTCCTGTAGAATAGGGTTGACCAAGTGCAGTCCTCAAGGGCTGCAAACAGTGCATATTTTCAGTATTTCCTTAGCATTACACAAGGTGCTTGAATCATCATCTCACAGGTGATGAAATTAGCTCATGTGCAAAGCTAAGAAAATCCTGAAAACTTTCACTGTTTTCAGACCCTAAGAACTGTAGTGAGCCACCCCTACCCTACAAGTCTCTGTAGAAGTAGTCATGGGACAAGAGGAACCCTCCTGCCCTTTCACTACAACTGTGGTTGAACATGGTGTATTGTTTGATGCTTCTTTTGATGCAGATTTTGTGTATCTGCATCAAAATCTGCATGTGTATCCTGAGTCGAACAAAGTCTATGACAGTTCAGAAATGCTGTGCCGATATTGAGTTTTTTTCTCACATGTGGCTCAGATTTATTTCTTCTGCCACAAAATCTGCACCAAATCTGCAAGGAAAAAAAACACATTGGCAGAGCACTTCTGAACACTCAGATTTTGCTGGCTTCACGAAAGACATGCAGATTTTGATGCAGGTTCTGAAAATCTGCTTCAAAAGAAGCATCAAATAATGTACCATGGGCATGTGGCCTTACGACAATTTGGTGGGGTCACATTCACAGAAAGAATTCCCCATATGCTGTGAGAGCAAGCACAAAGGCACTGGTGAGAGTGTAACAAGCGGTGCCATCACAAACATTACTGCAGTTCAGACTTGTGGGGTCACACAGGGGCCATCCCGCAAGTTTGAACTTTGATGCACTCCCTGATATCACCGCTCCTCACATGCACAGTCTCACGATATCGGCGAGATATATCAGCTACATCTTGCGCAATATCGCGACTCTCACAAGACAGCTATTGTTACGAGAACTGATGCCACTGAGGTTATCTCAGGTCACACAGTGGTATTCTTTGCTGTGTGATATCTGTTGTGTAAACTGAGACAATCCTTAGGGAAGGTATGAGGATGTCTGAGGTTCATGAGTGGACCCTGAAGCATCATAACAACGGCGCTGAAGCTTGCTAAGTAATAGTGTAAGAAGATAATGGCTGTGCCAAAACAGTGGGTCTCCACTGTAAAATGGTTTGAGCTGTGTTTGGCAGCTTTTGTGCCCCTTTGAAGGTGTTTTCTAGACCCTTGATTTTTTCGACCATTGATTTTCATGCGACACTTAACACTATGTGCACTTTTAATGAGTGCCAGCAGTAGCTAAACTGCACAGCTAATAGAGACACAATGTGAATAGGGGTATAGCAATCACTGCTCTAGATACAATGCAAAATGGAAGACTTAGCTTCAACAGTAGCTACTGTGGAGTGCCCGGAAACCAGCAACAAGGTGCTTCCGTTTTTCCGGGTCCTAACGCTATGACTAATGGTGGTATGTGAGATGCTGGGTTTATATGCCTCTATTCTGATTAAAAACAAGAAAAGTATGTCTTGGACTCAGACAAAATGGAGGCCTCAGCTTGTCACAGGGCGGGGGAAGGGGGATAGGGAGGGAGCTCAGTCATAAGAAATACAATTGTAACTAAATAATATGAATGACTGGCATCAACCTCTAAGCGTAGGTGCAAGCAGAAAAAATACATTCAATATAAGGGAGTTATCTGCTGCGACACTAAACACTATATGCACTTAAATGAGTGCCAGCAGTAGCTAAGCTGCACAGCTAATACAGACAATGTGAATAGGGGTATAGCAATCACTGCTCTAGATACAATGCAAAATGGAAGACTTAGCTTCAACAGTAGCTACTACGGAGTGCCCAGAAACCAACGCCAAGGTGCTTCCGTAGGTGCAAGCAGAAAAAATACAAAAGTGCACATAGTGTTTAGTGTCGCAGCAGATAACTCCCTTATAGTTAATGTATTTTTTCTGCTTGCACCTACACTTAGAGGTTGATGCCAGTCATTCATATTATTTAGTTATAATTGTATTTCTTATGACTGAGCTCCCTCCCTATCCCCCTTCCCCCGCCCTGTGACCAGCTGAGGCCTCCATTTTGTCTGAGTCCAACACATACTTTTCTTGTTTTTAATCAGAATAGAGGCATATAAACCCAGCATCTCACATACCACCATTAGTCATAGCGTTAGGACCTGGAAAAACGGAAGCACCTTGGCGTTGGTTTCCGGGCACTCCGCAGTAGCTACTGTTGAAGCTAAGTCTTCCATTTTGCATTGTATCTAGAGCAGTGATTGCTATACCCCTATTCACATTGTGTCTCTATTAGCTGTGCAGTTTTGCTACTGCTGGCACTCATTAAAAGTGCACATAGTGTTTAGTGTCGCAGCAGATAACTCCCTTATATTTAATGTATTTTTTCCGCTTGCACCTACACTTAGAGGTTGGTGCCAGGCATTCATATTATTTAGTTACAATTGATTTTCATGGGCTCCAGAAGTTAGGCAAACTGTTCGCCGATCTATTTGGCAAACATATGCCCATTTGGCGAACCGAACCCAAACTTTAAAAAGTTTGCTCTTCTCTAGTCAAAACCAGTATAGGCATGTTGGGTTCTTCTGAGCAGCGGCAAGTACATTGTGGCCCTGAGGAAGGAGGTGCTGGTTGTAAGGGAAACCTCCACATCGGTGGAGGAGGTTAAAAATATCTACCATGAAAGTAATGGTTGGAGATGCAGCAGTCTTGCCACTGGGGCCTAAATTGTCTACTTAAATATCTCTAGCGGCAATTTCAGTATGATGCAACCCGAAGATCATACTTTGTCTTAGGCCAAGGAAAATGTGTCAATTGTTGATGTGGAACCCCAGCAAACTAGCGCATATACCATGCTTCCGCACTTTTAGATGACACAAGACTTGGTGTATTATGTCGACAAAATAAGAGATAAAGTCATAGAACTAAATATGAGATAAAGTGATAGAAGTGATGTCACAGGTTTATCACAGGCTGGTGATGGATCTGGCCTACTATCACATACTTGGTGGACGCTTGGGCCATAAGAAAACCCTGGACAGATTTCTGCAGTGATTTTACTAGCCAGGTGTCTTCCAAGAAGTGAAACGGTATTGTGTCTCCTGTTCAGTTTGTCAGGTGATCCCTTGGTACCTCTGTATTGCTGTGGATCTGGTGGGTATGGTAATTAAGTTCACAAGGTGTCACCAGCATTTCCTAGTAGTTCTCAATTATGTCACCCATATATCCTGAAATTGCTCTTTCTACGTCATATGTCAGCAAAACCCACAGCCAAAGAGTAAGAATTCCTAGAGATCAGGGAACCCTCTTTATGTTTAAGATCATGAAGGAACTTTGTATGTTGTTAATAGTTGTGCATTTGTGCACATCAGTCTATTTTCCCCAAGGAGACTGCCAATAGAAAGGTTCAACAGAACATAAAAAATCATGCTAAAAAGGGCTGTGTGCATGGATGTGAAGGTCTGGAATCTGCTCCTGCTCTTTTATTTTTAGTTTGTGGTTCAATATGTGCCCTAGCAATCCATGGGTTTCTCACCACTTTAACTATTTTATGGCAGCAATCCCCAGGGGTTCCTGGACATAGCCATAGGCCAGGTTCACACATACAAGTCAATTTTTTAAGCCCTTAGAAAAACAGATTCGTTTTTCTAAGGGTGCCAATAGTGTCCCCTGAGGTCCTGGACATTTTTGGCAAATTTTGGAACTTAATCATTTTTTCATTAAAACCGCATATGCATTAATGCATGCATTAACGCAGGTTCCTATATGAGCCATGCGTTAACGCATGTGCTTCCCATAGGACCCCATGTTAAAAAAACACATGTGTTTTTTTAAAGCACCCCAAAAACACAGCTAGCAGCGTTTTTGGGCTGCTGCATAAAAACACATGCATTTTTTTTTTTTTTAAATGCACACACATGCATTAACGCATATGCGTTTTTGGACTTTTGGAAAAAAAATGGCCAAAATGTTCCCCAAAACGGATTTAAGGCAAAATTATGCCTCCAGCACGCATGCGCAGTGGGGAGCTTGAAGCTAACAGAGCGGCGCGGGTGTATATACGTCACCCGAAGCCGGAAATGACGCAATTCGCGTCATACAGCCGCACACTGCAGCCCCGGCTGGGCATAGGAGAGCGGTGATGCGCGCATTTGAATGTGATTTGAAGATCACGCCTATTGAGGCGTGATATTAGTACGAGGGAGAGCCTGCCTGGGTGACTATGCATACAATAGTCACTCATTAACATCGCTAATGAGGTAGTTTAATAACGTTTATCTTCATTTCCAATAGATGCATTTAGGAGCTAAAAGGAGTGTAGGATAAGTGTGAATATGCTCTAGGTACATCTTTTAATAGCTTATGAGGTGTTTTGGGGGTGACAGGATCCCTTTAACTGTCACAGATCAGGGAACTGCCCTGGGAGTGGTACCTGGCAGTCTCCTGTTGCTCAAGACTAGCCTAAAATAACATACCTTTTTCGTTGCTTCCATCTAAAATCTTTGGTGTGGATAATACGTCTACACTGTGTGTAGAATTATTAGGCAAATGAGTATTTTGATCACATGATACTTTTTTTACATGTTGTCCTACTCCAAGCTGTATAGGCTTGAGAGCCAACTACCAATTAAGTAAATCAGGTGATGTGCATCTCTGTAATGATGAGGGTGTGATCTAATGACATCAACACCATATATAAGGTGTGCTTAATTATTAGGCAACTTCCTTTCCTTTGGCAAAATTGGTCAGAAGAGAGATTTGACGGGCTCTGAAAAATCCAAAATTGTGAGATGTCTTGCAGAGGGATGCAGCAGTCTTGAAATTGCCAAACATTTGAAGCGTGATCACCGAACAATCAAGCATTTCATGGCAAATAGCCAAAAGGGTCACAAGAAGCGTGTTGGACAAAAAAGGTGCAAAATAACTGCCCATGAATTTAGGAAAATCAAGCATGAAGCTGCCATGATGGCATATGCTACCAGTTTTTCAATATTTCAGGGCTGCAACAAACAAACGACCACCTTTGAACAAGAAACCTAAGATAAAACGTCAAGACTGGGCCAAGAAATATCTTATGATTGATTTTTCAAAGGTTTTATGGACTGATGAAATGAGAGTGACTCTTGATGGGCCAGATGGATGGGCCAGAGGCTGGATCAGTACAGGGCAGAGAGCTCCACTCCGACTCAGATGCCAGCAAGGTGGAGGTGGGATATTGGTATGGGCTGGTATCATCAAAGATGAACTTGTGGGACCATTTCAGGTTGAGGATGGAGTGAAGCTCAACTCCAAGACCTACTGACCGTTTCTGGAAGACATCTTCTTCAGCAGTGGTACAGGACGAAGTCGATATCGATCAAGAAAAACATGATTTTCATGCATGTGTGGCACCCCAAGGGTTAATGTGCCACAGAAACAACACAAAGGGTTAGCTTAGCACACCACACAACCCTGGACACTACACTAAGAAGTGGGGAAGAGCAGAGTGGTGGATGGAGCTTAAATGGC
>JARQOC010000002.1:219433097-219553097 GCA_033576535.1 Allobates femoralis | reverse complement strand
ACCCGTGGCCGAAAATGGAACCAAGGGCCCGGCTATAGTTCGCTTGAAACACCGCTATTATTGTCTATGGGAAGTGAGGCGCTTTTCTGATTGGTCGCCGGCAGCACACAGCGACCAATCAGAATAGCGCCTCACTTCCCATAGAGAACAATAGCGGTGTTTCAAGCGAAGTATAGCCGGGCCCTTGGTTCTACTTTCGTCCACGGGTCTCGGCTTTCGTCGGTCGTCGCCGGGGCGGGAGACTCGCAATGGCCGCGAAGCGGTAAATTTGAAACTCAAAGTCGTCCATTATATGTCTACGGGAAGTGAGGCGCTATTCTGATTGGTCGCCGTCACCACACAGCGACCAATCAGAATAGCGGCTCACTTCCCATAGAGATATAATGGACGAAAAATCGTCCATTATATCTCTATGGGAAGTGAGGCGCTATTCTGATTGGTCGCTGTGTGCTGGCGGCGACCAATCAGAAATGCGCCTCACTTTAAGCGGTAAATTTGAAACTCAAAGTCGTCCATTATATGTGTATGGGAAGTGAGGCGCTATTCAGATTTGTCGCCGTCACCACACAGCGACCAATCAGAATAGCGCCTCACTTCCCATAGAGATAGAATGGACGAAAAATCGTCCATTCTATCTCTATGGGAAGTGAGGCGCTATTCTGATTGGTCGCCGTCAGCACACAGCGACCAATCAGAAGAGCGCCTCACTTCCCATAGAGATACATAGCGGTGTTTCGGCGAATTTATGGCCGGGCCCCTGGTTCTATTTTCAGCCACGGGGCTCGGATCTGGTCGGTCATTCCACGGGGCCATAGACTCGCAATGGCCGCTTCGTGGCGATTGCTCGCGCATGAGCAACGGCTCGCAATGATTGCGAACCATTGCTAAGGCGCGAGCAATGGCCTTGAAGCGAGTCTCCAGCCCCGTGGAACGACCGATCAGAGCCAAGCCCCGTGGCCGAAAATAGAACCAGGGGCCCGGCCATAAATTCGCCGAAACACCGCTATGTATCTCTATGGGAAGTGAGGCGCTCTTCTGATTGGTCGCTGTGTGCTGACGGCGACCAATCAGAATAGCGCCTCACTTCCCATAGAGATAGAATGGACGATTTTTCGCCGTCACCACACAGCGACCAATCAGAATAGCGCCTCACTTCCCATAGAGATAGAATGGACGAAAAATCGTCCATTCTATCTCTATGGGAAGTGAGGCGCTATTCTGATTGGTCTCTGTGTGCTGGCGGCGACCAATCAGAAAAGCGCCTCACTTTAAGCGGTAAATTTGAAACTCAAAGTCGTCCATTATATGTCTATGGGAGGTGAGTCACTATTCTGATTGGTCGCCGTCACCACACAGCAACCAATCAGAATAGCGGCTCACTTCCCATAGAGATATAATGGACGAAAAATCGTCCATTCTATCTCTATGGGAAGTGAGGCGCTATTCTGATTGGTCGCCGTCAGCACACAGCGACCAATCAGAAGAGCGCCTCACTTCCCATAGAGATACATAGCGGTGTTTCGGCGAATTTATGGCCGGGCCCCTGGTTCTGTTTTCGGCCACGTGGCTCGGCTCTGGTCGGTCGTTCCACGGGGCCGGAGACTCGCAATGGCCGGTTCGTGGCGATTGCTCTCGCATGAGCAATGGCTCGCAATGATTGCGAGCCATTGCTAAGGCGCGAGCAATGGCCGCGATGCGAGTCTCCGGCCCCGTGGAACGACCGATCAAAGCCGAGCCCCGTGGCCAAAAATAGAACCAGGGGCCCGGCCATAAATTCGCCGAAACACCGCTATGTATCTCTATGGGAAGTGAGGCGATCTTCTGATTGGTCGCTGTGTGCTGACGGCGACCAATCAGAATAGCGCCTCACTTCCCATAGAGATAGAATGGACGATTTTTCGTCCATTCTATCTCTATGGGAAGTGAAGAGGACGTAGGACCCGGAGATGGCGGAAAGAAGACAGAAGACCCCCGGGGCCGGACGAAGAGGACGCCTGGGCCGGACGGAGGACTCCTGGATCGGACGGATGATCAGATGAAGAAGAAGGCATGTAAGTGATCGACGGCGGCGGGGGCTTAGGGGGCGGCGGGGGCTTAGGGGGTGGCGGAGGGTAGTAGGTGGCGGGGTGGTTGGTAGCGGCGGGGGGGTAGGGGTGGCTCCGGAGCAGTGGCTCCGGAGCAGTGTACGGTGGGGTGGCGGAGCGGCGAGGGGAGGCAGACGGGGCAGAAGAGAGGGGTTGCTCCGGAGCCGCTGCTGTCACCGCCTGGTGACACAGTGCTCCGGAGCAACCCCTCTCTTCTGCCCCGTCTGCCTCCCCTCGCCGCCGCGGGGTTCAGGTGGGCAGAGCGGAGTAGCGGGCGCGGCGAGGGTAGCGGAGCGGGGAGGCGTAGCGGGGCGGACAGGCGGCTGGGCATGGGGCTGTAGTATACCATAGCGGTGTACACTACAGCCCCATGCCGACGGCGAGGGGAGCAGGGCAGACAGGCGGCTGGGCATGGGGCTGTAGTATACCATAGCGGTGTACACTACAGCCCCATGCTCAGGATGGCGGGGTAGAGGTGGGGGCATGTTGGTGGCTTTGTTCGCGGGGCAAGGGCTCGCAATGCCCGCTTCGCAGGCAATGCTTCACGGGGCGCGGGGCCGCTACACGGCCACGAACAGAGCTCCAGGGAGAGTGCCGAGCCACGCGAATAAAGCCACGGAAGTAGCGCCGGACGCGACGGAGGTCGCTAAGGCAATTATATAATAGATATTGTGATCACAGCTTTTGAAGCACACATTCCTGGATTGTCCCTTGAGAAATGGGTTACGGCGAGAATAGTGTCTTTGGATAGTCTGTTTGAGAGAAACTTACTTTTGTCTTTTACATATCTATCTCAAAGAAATGCACAGATGCACAGATCCGGCTTCTATCAGTACCTGCAAATCCGACATTTTATTCATTCCTGCACCCTTCCTGACTGGTGGACGTTGAGGCCGAATGATCCATTACAGAAATATTTTAAATGAGACTATCTTAATAACAATGGTTTATTTCTGTTTTATCCAAGAAATAATGGGAGTGCTGGTGTATCACGGTCCGCGCTGCTGTGGTATGGAAAAACTCACCAAAGAGCCAAAAGTACTTTCATCCTTTATTCCTCCTCTCTCCTACGCGTTTCAGCGCCACACCCGGCGCCTTCCTCAGGGATATTCAACGCGTAGGAGAGAGGAGGAATAAAGGATGAAAGTACTTTTGGCTCTTTGGTGAGTTTATCCATACCACAGCAGCGCGGACCGTGATACACAAGCACTCCCATTATTTCTTGGATTCAAACCACTATCTAGTGGTCGGTGGAGGTCCTGCAGCAGCTGGAACAGAGATTCCAAAAACGCCTTCAAACCAGTTGTGGGGTTCACAACTGGACCAGGTGAGCAGCTTCACAGCACCACCCTCATAAATAAGTGTCACTAGTGATAGGGCACTATTGCGCCTCTTGTCCCCCTCCCTATTTTCTTATTTCTGTTTTATAGAACTTTAAATTTGCGGGTAGAATCTATCAAGACATCTTATATGTTACGGGAGAAGGCTCTGACATTTTCACCCACTCCTGAGGATTGGTGGCTGGCGGCCAGAGTGACCAAAAAATTCTCTTCTTGTATTAATAATTTAGAGCAGTTGAAAAAGATCCATATGCACTGGTATTTAACGCCGCATAAACTCTCTAAATTTGATAAGTCATCCACACTGTTATGCTGGGAAGTCTGAGGTACACTAGGAGACATGGGGCATGTGTGGTGGGGGTGAACTATAGTCAGAACCTTTTGGTCTCAGGTTGAAGATATAATTTAAAAAATTTCTGGAGTAAATTTCCATTTAGACGGCCCTTTAGCAGTGTTGAGCAGTGGTTTTGACTCTATCTCTCCGGGGTTGTCTCCGGACTTGTCTTATTTATTGACTGCTGCGCGACAATGGCTAGGGTCACACATGAGCCCTGGATCCGCTAAAAGCATCCGTTTTTCCGTTTTTCCTAAAAGCATCCGTTATAGAATTTAGTGAAAAACAGATCCGTTAAGGGATCCACAGGCTCCAATGCAAATAACACATTCTCTAAAGTGCACTAAAAAAACGCTATGCGTTTTTGTAACGGGCATCAAAAATGCTGATAGCAGCATTTTTGGGTGCAGTAAAAAAAGCATAACTTTTTTTAACATGGGGCCCTATAAGAAACGCATCTGTTAACACATGGTACATATAGGTACCATGTGTTAACACTTGTGTTAACGCATAGCGTTTTTGGTATGCAAACATAGCATTTTCCAAAAACGGAATCAGTTTTTGGAAAGGCGGAAAAATGGACTGCCATGTGTGACCCTAGCCAATATCTGACTAAATGTTGGAGATCTGAGATTTTACCCACTCAAAAGGAACTAATTGCCAGAATTAACTCACACTATCATCACGAATGGTATCTCTCATCTTCTCTCAAACAACGAGAACGTATTGGCAATCTTTGGGACTTATGGGCATCATTGGAATTTGCGTTACCAATATCTTAATTTTCATTGAGACTGTTTAATGAAATGTATCTAATTTTGCCATTTCAACCTGAGCTCTTTCCCCTCCCTTAATCTTACCCTTCTTTGTATGCCTCCCTCCCCTTCCTCTCTCGACCTGACCCAGCCACATTTCCCTTTCGTGTAGTCCTACTGTTTCATAATGCACATGTTTATATCAGCATTGTAGTTACTGCTACTTTACTGTTATTGCAATTGATCACATCCTCAATAAAAAAATGTATGGTTTTAAAAAAAAAGACTAACCACACCATCAGTGGCTCTAGCAAAAAAACTGTTGGCCACTAAGTCAAACCCTTGCCACGTCAGAGTAAAGGCCCTGTTACACGGCACGACATCGTGAACGACATCGCTGATACGTCACGTGTTTGGAGGCGTTCCAGCGACATCATTGCAACCTCGTTGGATGTGACTCTGGCAAGTTGTAACAATAAATCGTTGGGTCGCTGATCGCAGGTTTGAGAACTTGTTCTCAAACCACACAATCAATGATCAGCCAACCTCGTATATCGCTGTGTTTGACACCGCAGTAACGATGTCGTTTACGACCTTGCCCATTCACATCAATGAGCAGGGATCATTTGCTGGTTTGTGCGAATGATACCTGCTCACAACATCGTTGATGAGTTGTCCACGATATCTAGACGTGTGATATCTCACCAAAGATGTCAAAATGATGTCTGCAAAGCCCCAGGATTTGCACCTTTCAAAAGCGCACAGGAAACATGTCCAGCAATGTTTTCCTGTGCGCTATTGTAAATTCCACTTCCTGATGCCTTGTGTGGAGCCGCTGCTAAGGTTAACAGAAGGGTTTCTATGGAGCAGTGTTGCCTGGCAGCGCATAGCATTAACGCTATGCGTTGCAGCTAAAATTTCTACGTTTTTAGCAGTTGGGTCAAATGTAGGTCACCCTTCTTAATCAAAAGCACTCTATAATGAAACACTGCTAAGTGCCCTGGATGAAGCTGCACCTCCTATACTTAAAATAACTCGGCACTGACAGCGGCAACTCTGGCAAATGCTGCAAACACAGTATCTCCAAACGCCTGTGGAGAAAATCAAAACTCACCGAAGATTTCATCCATTATAAGTTTATGCTGAAAACTTACAATGCCACCCTTCACCTATCCAAACAAGCTTACTACAACACCCTTACCACATCACTAGCCAACAATCCTAAATGATTATTTTTTACTTTCCACTCCATCCTCAGGCCAAGAGTACAGACCCCAACCACCAGCCTCACAGCTGACGATCTGGCCAACTATTTTAAAGACAAAGTTGACCACATACGATGGGAAATTTCCTCACAGCCTCAGAACATCATGCATTCTCCTTCCTCCTACACTTCATCCAACTCACTTTCCTCACCCGCCTCCTTCCATTTTCTCACCCTCCTACCTGTACCATCGACCCTATATCTTCACATCACCTTCAATCCCTTTCTCCAGATTTCCCGTCTGCTCGCAGCGGAATTACCCCAACCGGCAAGTGCGGAATAGTTGCGGTTTCTGCACCTGCGGCAGCTGCGGCTGTGAAAAAAATGCTGCTTACCGTGGTTTTTTCGCGGCCGCAACTGCCGCAAGTGCCGAAACCGCAACTATACTGCACTTGCCGCACCTGCCGCAAGCCCCATAGACATTGCATGGGGCTTGCCACAGGTGAACCGCAAGTGTGATGGTTAAGCGGCAGATGCGGTAAATTCACCGCATCTGCTGCGATCAGCAAAAAATGCTGATGTGAAAGCGGCCTTCGTGGATCGAATCACGTAAAAAATTTTTCTTGTTTGTACTATCTACTCTATAATTGCCGTAGGCAAAATCGTGTCGGACCCCGAAAACGCCGTGGCTATGTCACTATGTGACGTCACCACGCGCGAGCAATGGCCGCGAAGCGGCCATTGCGAGTCGCTGGCCGAAAATAGAACCAGAGGCTCGGCCACAAACTTAGCGATTTACCGCTGAGGTAGCGCGAGCAATGGCCGCGAGGCCATTGCGAGTCGCTACCTCAGCCGCCGCACCTGCCGCAACTCCCCCTATACTTTCAATGGGGATCTATTGCGAGTCGCTGTGTAGCGCGAGCAATGGCCGCGAGGCCATTGCGAGTCGCTACCTCAGTCGCCGCACCTGTCGCAACTCCCCCTATACTTTCAATGGGGATCTATTGCGAGCCGCTGTGTAGCGCGAGCAATGGCCGCGAGGCCATTGCGAGTCGCTACACTTGCGGCAATCCCCATAGAAAGTATAGGGCGAGTTTGCCCGCGAAAATCCCGTGGCTGACTGTGCTGTTGCTGGGTAGCAACCCATTTTGCCTACCAATCACCATACTCCCCTTTGTCTACCAATCACTATGCTCCCACCTGCCACAATTTTATAGTCTTTACTTTAAGTTTTCCTCACAAATTATTCCTGCCTTGGTGATCCTGTGGGACGGACGTCGGCAAACCAGTGCTGGAACCTCATCCCTACAAGACATCTTTTTGGGCCAATATAATCGATTATTAATTATTATTAATTATTAATATTATTATTATTGTGAATATTAATTATTATTATTAATCGATTATGCCTTGGTGATCCTGTGGGACGGACATCCGAAAACCAGTGCTGGAACCTCATCCCTTCAAGATCAGCTAAGATATCTTTTTAACTCAATATAATTGATTATTCATTATGATTATTTATTAATATTATTATTATTAGTGTTAATATTAATTATTATTATTAAGCCATTAATTATTATTATTAATATATTATTAATATTATTATTATATATTGATATATTCAGAATTATATATCTTTTTGGCCCAATATAATTAATTATTTATTATGATTATTTATTAATATTATTATTATTAGTGTTAATATTAATTATTATTATTAATCCATTATTAATATTATTGTTATATTGATATATTCATTATTATATATATATATATTGAAATAGACATATATATATATATATATATATATATATATATATACACATTATATAGATTAATATATATAGATATATAGATATATAGAGATGTCATATTATATATATGTATATGATTACTATATATCTATATTGTATATTAATCTATATATATCATCTAAGATATCTTTTTGGGCCAATATAATCGATTATTTATTGATATATTCATTATTATATATATATATATATATACATTATATAGATTAATATATATAGATATATAGATATATATAGATGTCATATTATATATATGTATATGATTAGTATATATATATATATATTGTATATTAATCTATATATATCAGCTACGATATCTTTTTGGGCCAATATAATCGATTATTTATTGATATATTCATAATCTACTATATAATTGCTATAGATATATATATATATAGAGATATATAGATATAGATATATAGATATAGATTTATATATATCTATATATATATATACATGTCATATTATATTTATGTATATGATTACTATATATATATATTGTATATTAATCTATATATATATATATATATTATTATTTTTTATTATTTATTTTGATTTTTTTTTTTAATATTTTGATTATTATTAAATTGATTTATTAGTTGTTATTTTATGTGAATTTATTTGTATGAAGATTATTTTATTAAAAAAACCGCATCTGCGGCGCGGTTGCGGTAATTCCCATACAAAGTATAGGGGGACTTGCGGCAGGTGCAGCAAAACCGCACTTGCCGCAAGTCCCTCTATACTTTCTATGGGGATTACCGCAACCGCACCGCAACTTGCACTTGCGGCGCGGTTGCGGTAATCCTTATGGGGATTACCGCAACCGCGTCGCAAGTGCTCGCACTCAGCCAGCGACTCGCAATGCGGCGCGGTTGCGGTAATCCTTATGGAAGCGGCCATTGCGAGTCGCTGGCCGAAAATACAACCAGAGGCTCGGCAACAAAGCTAGCGATTTCCCGCTGAGGCTAGCGACTCGCTACCTGAGCGGAAATCGCTAGCCTCTGGTTCTATTTTCAGCCAGCGACCGGTTGCGGGAATCCTTATTGATTAATCTATATATATCAGCTAAAATATCTTTTTGGGCCAATATAATCGATTATTTATTGATATATTCATAATTATATATATATATTGATATAGATATATATATATCGATATAGATATATACATATAGATTAATATATATCTATATATATATACATGTTATATTATATATATGTATATGATCAGTATATATATATATATATTGTATATTAATCTCTCTCTCTCTCTATATATATATATATATATATATTTATACATAGTATATAGATTAATATATATATATATATATATATATATATATAAATATATATATACTAGCTGTGAGCCCGATGCAAATGCATCGGGTGTCTAGATTATTTTTAAATTTATTTTAAGATTTTCAAATAATAATCCAATTATTCCAATGACATCTTTACACCAACTACATATATTTGTATGGTTGATATCATTTAAGGAAAATTGAACTATTATGTTGTAAGGGTCTTAAAACACAAAGTAGCAACTCGCCCTATACTTTCTATGGGGATTACCGCAACCGCGCCGCAAGGTGCGGCGGCTGAGGTAGCGACTCGCAATGGCCTCGCGGCCATTGCTCGCGCTACACAGCGACTCGCAATGAATCCCCATTGAAAGTATAGTGGGACTTGCGGCAGGTGCGGCAGCTGAGGTAGCGACTCGCAATGGCCTCGCGGCCATTGCTCGCGCTACACAGCGACTCGCAATGGATCCCCATACAAAGTATAGGGGGACTTGCGGCAGGTGCGGCGGCTGAGGTAGCGACTCGCAATGGCCTCGCGGCCATTGCTCGCGCTACACAGCGACTCGCAATGGATCCCCATACAAAGTATAGGGGGAGTTGCGGCAGGTGCGGCGGCTGAGGTAGCGACTCGCAATGGCCTCGCGGCCATTGCTCGCGCAACACAGCGCCTCGCAATGAATCCCCATTGAAAGTATAGTGGGACTTGCGGCAGGTGCGGCAGCTGAGGTAGCGACTCGCAATGGCCTCGCGGCCATTGCTCGCGCTACCTCAGCGGTAAATCGCTAAGTTTGTGGCCGAGCCTCTGGTTCTATTTTCGGCCAGCGACTCGCAATGGCCGCTTCGCGGCCATTGCTCGCGCGTGATGACGTCACATAGTGACATAGCCACGGCGATTTCGGGGTCCGACACGATTTTGCCTACGGCAATTATATAGTAGATATATACACATGTCATATTATATATATGTATATGATTAGTATATATATATATTGTATATTAATTCTATATTAATCTATATATATATATATATATATATATATATAATCACATTGTAATAAATTGTAATATATAATATACATAATTTATTTAAGTTAGGAATATAACCGTTACATTTGCGGTGCGGTTGCGTCGCGGTTGCGTTAATCGCTAAAGTAACTATAGGGGGACTTGCGGCAGGTGCAGCAAGTGCGGTTTTGCACTTCCGGCAAGTGCGGCCGCGAAACAAAACGTAGCTTTTTGACTACCAATCACTATACCCCCCCCGGCGCCATTTTAGTGATTAATAATTATTAATCCGCCATTTTATAGTGTTTCCTTTAACTTTTCCTCACAAATCATTCCTGCCTTGGCGATCCTGTGGGACGGACGTCAGAAAATCAGTGCTGGAACCTCATCCCTACAATATCAGCTAAAGATATCTTTTTGGGCCAATATAATCGATTATTTATTGATATATTCATAATTATATATAGATATAGATATAGATATATATATATATATATATATATATATAATATGACATATATATCTATATATATATATATTAATCTATATGTATATGATTAGTATATATATATTGTATATTAATCTATATATATAATTTATATATATATATACACATTGTAATTAATTTGTAATATATAATATACATAATTTATTTAAGTTAATAATATATATAATATATTTTTTTAATATATTTTTATGATTAATTTATATATAAAAATATATTGTATATAATTAAAATTAACAATATAAATATTACTACTTTGACTATATTGCTATGCAGAATGTATATTGATTGCTTCCTTAAAAAATATACTGTAGCTATTATTGCATACATTTTTCTGTACTGTGCTCAATATGAGCTCTGACAAACAAAAAAGCTCTGTTAGAGCTAAGAATGCTGCATTCCAGCGCAAGAAGCGTGCGCAGGAAGATCCGGAAAAAAAAACGTCTCCGTTTGCTTAAGCTCCAGGAGGATTTCAATAAAAGAATTGCAAAGGAGTCTGCTGAAGAAAGAAGCAGTCGGTTGGCCAAAAAAGCTGAGGCGGAATGCAAAAGACGCAAAAAACAAGAGGTGAAGGTGCAAGGAGAACCATCTACGTCTGACATGGCATCCATATCTGTGTCTCCAACACTTTCTGCAATTCAACTGCCTACAACATCTGGCCGCAAACAACAAAAGGTGAAGGTGCAAGGAGAACCATCTACGTCTGACATGGTGTCCATATCTGTGTCTCCAACACTTTCTGCAATTCAACTGCCTACAACATCTGGCCGCAAACAACAAAAGGTGAAGGTGCAAGGAAAACCATCTACCTCTGATATGGCGTCCATATCTGTGTCTCCAACACTTTTGGAAACTCAACTGCCTACAACATCTGGCACGGGTAAAGTGAAGGGCAAATGTTCTTCTAAAACAAGAACAGACAAGACTGCTTCTGCCTTGACAAGACACAAATTGGCTAAAGTCAAACGTTTACAAATTATCTCACCAACCTCAAAACAACGCCGTTTGGCCCATTTGGCTGCCTCACAGCGTCAACTACGCCAAAAAAATAACCTCCGTAAGAGGTCTCCAGTCACTACATCTTTTGTTGGATGTCTTGACAGTTCTACACAGTAACGCCTTATTTATGTAGGCATCTACAAAAAAGGTCATCTGTTGCTCACTTCACCTACGTCATCAATCCCTATTGGCTTTACTGATGACGATACCGGTATTTTAGAACATACCTGTGGGCCCATGAATGTGTTATGTCAACATTGTGAAGCACAACATTTTGAGGCTGAAAGGCCATCTGATGGACAGTTCTCCCTTTGTTGTCACAAGGGCAAAGTTAAGGTACCATTACCTCAGTACCCTGAGCTCTTCACTACTTTACTGAAAGGAGACAGCCCATATAGTAAAAATCTCATGGAGAATATCAGGAGCATTAATAGTTCCTTTGCATTTGCTTCCATGGGTGCAAGTGTTTCTCAACCACCTGGACATGGTCCGTACTGTTTCCGGATTCACGGCCAAATTTACCATAGAACTGGAACTCTCCACCCCGCTGAAGGTCAAGTTCCAGCATATGCACAGCTGTATATTTTGGATAGTGCTACTGCTACTGAACAACGCCTACAGTCTCCAGAAAATCTCAAGTGTAATCCAGCCTTGATGAGAATTATTGCTGAGCAATTGGAAGGTATTAATCCCTTTGTTTCAGCTTATAAAATGTTACGGCAAGTGGAGGAAGAGGAAGAACAGAAAGCATTTGAACATGGCACAAATATGCCTAATATCATCATGGCAATTAAACAAGACAGAGAGCAAGACCCAAGACGGTATAACAACCCTACTGTCCATGAAGTCGCAGTCATCTTTGAAAATGCTGATGGAGAGCCACCATTTAATAGAGACATTTTAATACATCTAAAACCAGACCCAAATAATCTGTTGGCCCCCAGAACACAGCAAATAAGCATTTTACACAGTAATTTGGATGCATTACTGTATCCATTGTTTTTCCCTCATGGAGAGCAAGGGTGGCATGAATCACTCATGCAGCAAGGCCAAAATGCTCGCAGGGTGACACAGCTGCAGTATTATTGTTATTTGCTGTCAGTACGGACAGAATTCAATCCTGTCCTTAATGGAGGTAAACTGACCCAGCAGTACTTGGTGGATGCCTATGTTAAGATCGAGGCCAATCGTTTAAATTTTATACGACAACACCAGAAGGATTTGAAGGTGGAAGATTATTGTCTCCTTCAAGAACATTTGCTGAGAAAATCCGTAGAAAAAGGAATCCCCATTGGCAAAACCGTAATTTTACCATCTTCCTTTGAGGGAAGTCCCCGAAACATGCAGCAGAGGTATCAAGATGCCATGGCGATTGTAACTAAATTTGGAAGACCAGATCTTTTTATAACGATGACCTGTAATCCGAAATGGAGTGAAATTGCAACAAATTTACAGCCATGGCAGCGTGCTGAACATCGCCCGGATTTAGTGGCCCGTGTATTCAGGATTAAACTTGAAGCCCTTTTGAAAGATATTAATTCTGGATTATTTGGTAAGGTTTGTGCTATGGTTCATGTGATAGAATTTCAAAAGCGAGGCCTACCACATGCTCACATTCTAATTATTCTGGATGCCAACTCAAAACTAAGAACTGAGGTGGAAGTGGACAATACTGTTTGGGCTGAAATTCCTGATCCATCACATTACCCTGTGCTCCATCAAATTGTCATGCAACACATGATCCATGGCCCCTGTGGACAACACAATCCCAATTCTCCATGTATGGAGAATGGAAAGTGTAAAAAAGCTTTTCCCAAAAAGTTTCAAACAAAAACTGTTATACCTGAGGATGCATATCCAAGTTATCAAAGAAACGAAGGACCTTCTTTTCCACACCATTCCAAGATGATTGATAATTCTTGGGTGGTTCCATATAACCCTTTCCTTCTATTAAAATATAAGTGCCATATCAATGTGGAAGTATGTGCTTCCATTCAGAGTGTAAAATACCTCTTCAAATATGTGTACAAAGGTCATGACAAAGCCAATGTGGAAATTTGTGAAACCAACATCAGACACGATGAAACTCATAAATTCATGGATTCCAGATATGTCAGTGCACCAGAGGCAGCTTGGCGAATCTTTGCTTTCCCAATGCATAGACAATCTCACAGCATTATTCGTCTTGCAGTACATCTGCCTCATTCACAATCACTTTTTTTTCACGAGGGTGATTCTGCGGACAACATCAGTTATTCAATGGACAGACAATCAACACTCATGGCCTACTTTACCCTCAATGAGAATGATCCCAATGCTCGGGAGTACTTATATCGTCAAATTCCGGAGCATTATGTTTGGAAAGAAGGTGCATGGGAAGTTAGAAGGAGAGGAGGTGCTTCAGTCATTGGTAGACTCTACACTGTTAGTATTCAAGA
Source organism: Allobates femoralis (assembly GCA_033576535.1). Lineage (NCBI taxonomy): Eukaryota > Metazoa > Chordata > Amphibia > Anura > Aromobatidae > Allobates > Allobates femoralis. The sequence goes on along the minus strand of JARQOC010000002.1, from coordinate 219,539,313 downwards.
ACAAGAACGTTATTTTTTAAGGCTGTTGTTACTCCATGTTAAAGGAGCTACAAGTTTTGACAACCTTAAGACTGTTAAGGAAGTCACATACTCCACTTTTAAAGAGGCGGCATTAGCCCATGGATTGCTCTTCGATGACACTGTTTGGAGAAAAACTCTATTGGATACCTGTGTTCTCAATATGCCTGCACAGCTCCGTGACATGTTTGCGTATATATGTGTCTTTGGTCCTCCTAATCATCCCCTGGAGTTGTGGCAAGAATTTAAACAACACTTCGTTCAAGATTACTGCCATGCCTACCACCCTGACACTGATGATTGTGAGCATTGTGAAGGATACGCCATGACTGATGTTGAACATGTTTTAAAATTTCATGCTAAACATTTTAATGAATTTAATCTGCCACACCCAAAAAGAAAACCACACATTCGTCCTCAATACAACAAAGAAGAAGAGTTAGTAAGAGCACATGAAATGAAAGTCACCTTAAATGATCAACAACGTTTGGCCTATACTGCAATCCATAAAGCTTTAGAGGATACAAGTGATAAGCCAAAGTGCTTTTTCCTTGATGGTCCCGGTGGAAGTGGGAAAACATATCTCTATCATCTATTGATTCATGAACTGAGAGGAGAAGGAGAAGTTGTCTCACCTGCAGCCAGTACAGGGATTGCTGCTAATCTATTGCAAGGAGGAAGAACTATCCATTCACTGTATGGCATACCAATACCAATTAATGAGACATCCGTTTCAAGAATCAAAAATGATACTGATGCGGCCCAACATTTGAAGACTACCAAACTCTTCATCATCGATGAGTCTACTATGTTGTCAAAATACGCTTTGCATGTAATTGATCAATTATTACGGGATGTCATGACAACTGATGTCTCCAAGAAAAATAAATTACCCTTTGGAGGGAAAGTCATTGTTTTGGGAGGAGACTTTCGGCAGTGTCTTCCTATCATCTCTCATGGAACAAGGACAGATATCGTAGAGAGCTGTATTAAATATTCACGACAATGGCAGCTTTTCAATCAATTGCCGCTCATTAACAACATGCGCTCCATTGATTCTGATTATAGCAATTGGTTAATTCAATTGGGAAATGGAGAATTGTCCAATGATTACAACCTTGGTGATGATGTCATTGAGATCCCACAAGACATGATCTGCACTGGCTCTTTAATCTTGGATATATTTGGTGAAAACATTGTCATTGATGTGAATAATGACGAAAGTATTCAGAATGCTGCATCACATGCCATTCTTTGTCCCAAAAATGACGCTGTGGATTTGATCAATTCAAAAGTTATGGATTGTATTCCTGGTGAATACATTGAATATTTGAGCCACGATTCCATTGATCCAGATGAGACAGAAAATCCCGAACAATATCCCGTGGAATTTCTAAATTCTCTAACACCAACAGGAATGCCTTCTCATCTCCTGAAATTAAAAGTTGGTACAATTGTAATGCTTTTGCGTAATTTTAACAGCAGAAAAGGACTTTGCAACGGGACTCGGATGATTATTATTGCTTTGTTTGACAACTTGATACAAGCAAAAGTAATTTCTGGCTCGGATGAAGGAAATGTAGTCTTCATTCCAAGAATTGATCTCTGTCCATCAGAGACTGGATTGCCTTTCAAACTAAGACGTCGGCAATTTCCCGTGAAGCCTGCCTTTGCCATGACCATAAATAAATCCCAAGGACAAACTTTGGAGAAAGTGGGGATTTATTTGCCAGAACCTGTTTTTGGTCATGGACAATTATATGTGGCTTTCTCACGTGTGAAGAGACGATGCAATGTGAAGGTGAAAGTGGTGGATTCATGCATTCAAGGCAAATTGGTGCCTAACTGTGAGAAAGTCTTCACCAAAAATATTGTCTATCGGAATATTTTGGGATGAACTTTTGCATATTTTATATTTTTACCTTTTCTATTTAAAAAAAAAAAAAAAAAAAAAAAAAAAATTAGTTTAGTCTTTTCAATTTCAGTTTTTTATGTGCATAGTTTATACAATGTTTGTGGAAAAAACACATTACAGATTTCATTGGAGATGTGTATCATTCTGATTTTCTCACAGGGTGATAGAAACCACTATTTAAAGCTCCAGTACTCTACGTGCTGAGAGATTTGATTCTTATTCTTTAAAGGGAGAGGTTTTTGTGAACAGCTAAGAGACGGGTGGGACGGCTGTTCACACACATCTCATTAGCAAGGTGTGTTCCACATGTTTAGATAGATAGGGACAAACATAAATTATTAATTAGATTCTACCACGACATTTTTCTTACATTTTTTCACTTTGTTGAGGAATATACTAAATGATAATAATTGATCATGAAGGACTCACCAACAACATACTTGCTGTAATTTTCATAATTGCATATATGTAATTTGTACTTAACTTGCGGTTTGTGCAGACAACATAGTTGCGGCAGTGTCATCCACAACAACTGCAGTCACCTGTGGTTAGTTAGTGGATGCATGTTATGCACCTGCTGAAGCTATGTTAACTTCATTTACCGTAGGTTAACTACAAGTTTTTTTGTTATTGTATGGATATTGCTGCAAGTCTGTACTTGGTAACTCCTTCTGTATCAATTTACAAAATGTTATTATTTACATCACAATCCTCAAAAAATGTAAGAAAAATCCAGCTATTCAAAATATCTAAATTATATCAATTCGGATTTAGTTAGAGTAGGTCCCACCAGGCGTAAGGGCATCTTGACGCGATTGGTGGGCTGACACAAACTGGCTGATACACACATTAGTAATGTTAATTCATCAATTCAAACAATTGACGCATTAACAACTATTGCTACTTTGTGTTCTAAGAGCCTTACAACATAATAGTTCAATTTTCCTTAAATGATATCAACCATACAAATATATGTAGTTGGTGTAAAGATGTCATTGGAATAATTGGATTATTATTTGAAAATCTAAAAAAAAAAAAATATATATTCTAGACACCCGATGCATTTGCATCGGGCTCACAGCTAGTTCATTTATAACCTACTATGGAAAAATTTGTTCAATAAAAATGGTCTACTTTTATTATTTTTATGGTGCTGGACTACACCTATTTCTAGTAACTAAGAAGACCTTAGATACAGGTAGTAACGCTCTCCTGATGCATGTCATATTTCTGCTCTCTACGAGTTTAGTACAGGCAGAGGATTCCTCTTCATTTTTTACTTGCCTTACTTTAGTCATCAGTAAAACATTTAGCAGTACAGCTGCACACATTATAGAGTGGATGGGTGACCAACAGAGGCTTTGTGATTGTAAAGGGAACATTTGGCTTGGTAATGACATCCACATGTACTGAGCATGGATGGGGAAATTATAGCTAATCAAGATTTTTTTTTTTACATTATCATAGGTCCTTAATTTTTGATCATTAATGGCCACTTTAAACGCAGCTACATTTCTAGCTTATCCACAGGTAACTTACTGGTTGCAGTGAAATCATGGAGACATTATTCCATTTGTACACAGCAACAAGATAGAACCATGTCTCCATGATTTCACTGCAGCCAGTAAGTTACCTGTGGATAAGCTAGAAATGTAGCCGCGTGTAAAGTGGCCATTAAGAGTAACTGCCGTGTTAATATTTTTCTACATAAATCAGCAGTACATGGAAAATGAAGAAACTTTGTAATATATCTTATATGATAAATTTGCTTCTTTATTCTCTTGGACTGATTCATTCTCAATATTCTCATTTCACAGGTAAATTTGTTTCAGGAAAATGTGCAGCACAATGTCTTTGTCTCTATCTCTTTCTTCCTCCTCTCCTTTCCATAGAGTTTTAAAAACTCTAACTGTCATCTACTATATAATCACCAATAATATGTGTCGCAGACTTCTGGCGCTTATGTCGCTATCCCACAATGCACTGTGGCACCATTGTGGGATAGCGACACAGGCGCCAGAAGTCTAAGTGACAAAGACGCCACCGCTACCATCGGGAGATCAGCGGCGCTAGCCGCTCATTTCCTGTCAGTAGCTGCCGCTCATCTCCCGCCGCACGGAGGTCAGTGGCGACGCAGCCAGGAAATGAGTGGCTTCAGTGCAACTGGATGTACGCTAACCGGCATATTGGAACACCCAAGTTAAGGTATTCCCATATGGCGGCAAGTACCGGTGCTGCCGCCCGCTCTCCCCGCTGCTCGCTCTCCCTCCCTCCTCCTCCCCCCGGCCACTCCGTCCTCCTCCCTCGCCGCTCTGTTCTCACCCTCCACCGGCATTACCATTGCAGACTGACAGCTGGAGAAAGACAATCTATTTGGAGCCGGTCATGTAACAGGCCCTCTGATGTCACATCAGCCTGCCCAGTCACATGACCGGCTTCACACTGATTCTTTTCCTGCAGACATCAGCCTGCAATGGTAACGCCGGTAGAAGGGAGAGGACAGAGGCAAAGGACAGGGGGACAGGGGCACACAGGACAGGGGCACACAGGACAGGGGGACACAGGGCCACATAGGACAGGGGCACACAGGACAGGAGCACACAGGACAGGAGCACACAGGGCAAGGGCACACAGGACAGGGGGACATAGGGCCATACAGGACAGGGGCACACAGGAGATCGGCACACAGGACAAGGGCACACAGGACAGGGGGACACAGGAGCACACATGACATGGGCACACAGGACAGGGGTACACAGGGCAGGGAAACATAGGGGAGCACAGGACATGGGCACACAGGACAGGGGGACACAGGGGCACACAGGACAAGGGCACACAGGACAAGGGCACACAGGACAGAAGGACACAGGGTCACACAGGACAGGGGGACACAGGATCACACTGGACAGGGGGACACAGGGGCACACAGGACATGGGTACACAGGATGGGCACACAGGATGGGCACACAGGACATGGGCACACAGGATGGGCACACAGGACAGGGGCACACAGGACAGGGGCACACAGGACAGGGACACACAGGGGCACACAGGACATGGGCACACAGGACAGGCACACAGGACAGGGGGACACGGGCACACAGGACAGGGGCACACAGGACAGGAGCACACAGGATGGGGACACATAGGACACGGGGACACAGGGCAGAGGACAGGGGGATACAGGGGCAGAGGACAGGGGGACAAAGGTGAAGAGGACAAGGGGACACAGGGGCAGAGGACAGGGAGACACAGGGGCATAGAACATGGGCAGAAAATAGGAGGACACAGAGGCAAAGGACAGTGGGACACAGGGGCAGAGGACAGGGGGACACGGGCAGAGAAGAGGGGGAGACGGGCAGAGAACAGGGGGAGAGAGCTAACAGCTAACCACTGAGCCACCATATACAGTGCTAACCACTGGGACACTGTATACAGTCCTAACCACTGACCCACCATATACAGTGCTATCCACTGAGCCACCATATACTGTGCTAACCACTGAGCCACCATATACTGTGATAAACACTTAGCCACCATACAGTGCTAACCACTGACCCACGATATACTGTCCTAACCACTAAGCCACCATATATTGTGCTAACCACTTAGCCACCATATACTGTGCTAACCACTGAGCCACCCTATACAGTGCTAACCACTGAGCCCCCATATACAGTGCTAACCACTGAGCCATCATATACAGTGCTAACCACTGGGCCACTATTTAGTGCTAACCACTGAGCCATCATATACTGTGCTAACCACTGAGCCACCATGTACAATGCTAACCACTGAGCCACCATACAGTGCTAACCACTGAGCCACCATATACACCATATAAATCCCACAACAACAGCGTACTTTCTGGAAAGAACAGTACTATTCAGCGGCTATTTCTATGGCACCTGTTCATTTCACCGCACTCCCAATGCAATAGCATCAGGCCTATTTCTAGTTTCTTATATCAGTGATGTGAAATTATATGTTCACTAAATACAAATTTTACAGATTTTATCCGTTACTTGAGGGTGAAAGATCAGTCTAGGAAGAGTAGAAAGCACATTTCTCTAAAAAGATACAGATCATGCCTATAAATGTTATTTATCATGCACACTGATCCTGTCTATCCAGGCTATCACTCCTCAGTATATAGGTGCACTCACATCTGCGTGGAGAAAAGTAGCAGAGTGTCATGCGAGTGTCATGAATTTTTATCATTCAAATGACATCCATATGGCATGCGTATGACATGCGTATGGCATGAGTATGACATGCCAGTTTGTGTTTTTCCCTTACCAAGCATCCATATGTAATGCATATGTCATGCGTATGACATGCGTATGACATCTGTTTTTAGCATGGACTTTCCCATGCTGTAAAAACTTAGAATAGATAGACAGACAGACAGATAGATAGGGGTACTGCACCCACATAAGAGCGTGTAGTATTCCTGTGACTAGGGAATTTGAATGCTTCACAAAGGACCCTCACACAACACATCCACACACACCCTAGGTAGGGGACTGTGGGTGGACCCGCTGTAGGGAGGACCCAATTCCATGGGAGGAGTGACAGGGTAGAAAAGTGTGTGGGTGGGAGGAGAGTTAGAACAGTTGGAGAGCTCCATTAGGGAGTGAGGAGTGTGGGATGGCAGAAAAGCTGTCAGGAAGGAAGGGGATCCTTAGGGCACCAGGTAGTGAGGTGCGCATTAATCCACACCCAGTACGTCTACCGACCAGAGGAATCTGTCCCAAAACAAAGGACCGACTCTGAGCACGGTGCAGGTGTCTATCCCTGAGCCATTGAACCAGAGGCCCAAGCTTTTAGAGGAAGTTGTGGCCGATACCCGGGGCATCCAGAAAAAGGCACCTTATAAGGTGTGGGGGGGACCCAGAGAAGAGTATTCCGCCGAGTGATCCATTGGAGCTGGCTTCAGGCTCTGCATGCGGGAGCGCTGAGGGAGACAAGAGAGAGTGCAGGAAGGGACTGGACAGGAACGACAGGCATTCCACCGAGGTACCTGAGTAAAGCATCCTAATTTTCCAGTGACTACCCATGCCAGGTAGACCCGAAAAGACTGTGTTATCAAAGAACTGCCAGTAAACTTGAACAGAGTAAAAAGACTGTGTAAATATAAAAGGGTGGGGTTTGCAGAAAGTAGCGGCACACGGATTGGATCCAAAAATTTCCGGCGTTTATTTGTGCATCAAGTTACAGGTGGTGCAGGGAGGGGGGGCTGAAGGTGCAACGGACCGTTTTGAGGTACTCCTCTTCCACGGGCTACCTTCAGCACCCCCCCTCCTGCACCACCTGTAACTTGATGCACAAATAAAGAGCCGGAAATTTTTGGATCCAATCCGTGTGCCGCAACTTTCTGCAAATATCAAGAGTTTTTCTCCAGCAGAGCACCGGATCCCAGACACCGCCGTTATCTGCAAAGAATCTGCAGCAGGTTAGTGCCCGGTTCACTTCTCCCAATAATAAAAGGGTGGGGGACAAGAGGCGCAATAGTGCCCTATCACTAGTGACACTAATGGTAATGGGGTGGTGCTGAGAAGCCACTCACCTGATCCAGTTGTGATCCCCACAACTGGTTTGAAGGCGTTTAGGAAATATTATTCCAAGCTGCTGCAGGACTTCCACCGACCACTGAACAGTGGTTTAATCCAGAAAGATGATGGGAGTATAGGTGTGTCACAGTCCACGCTGCTCCAGGACTTAAAAAAACTCACCAAAGAGTCAGTCAGATTTCCATTCTTTATTCTCCTTCTCCTACGCGTTTCAGCGCCCCACCTGGCGCCTTCCTCAGGGATATTACATTGTTTGTTGCAGAGGGGTTTTTTATAGCCCCTAGCTCCACAAAAAAGGTGTCATTTGTTTACTAGTGATGTCATCCACATCATCAGAAATGGGTGGATCTGCCCATTTTGGCGCTATTTTTACAAAAAAACAGAAATAAAACTCAAAAGCATAGCAAAAAGTGCCCAATTGCTCGAGCGTCATGTATTAATCAGCCTCCTGCGCTGGCTGGCCAATCATGATGTTATTGCATTGTCCTATCAGCGTACGAGCGTCTCGTAATCCACAATTGTGGCACGCCTATGTGTTGTCCCTGCTGCACCAGGTCCGCCCATATTAGCTTGTTGTAGCGGTGTGTAAATGAGGTAAGGTGCTCTGCAGAAGGTAACTTGAGACACCCGGTGGTGTATCCAGAGATAGATGTAACCTACCGTAGCGCACCTTGTTGCGGCGTGTAAAGGTGGTGCGATTACCGTTTGCAACCGTTTGTTCGTGCTCGTGCACGTGAAGTAGCCGGTTGTTGCCACCATCCAGTAGCGGCGTGTAAAGGTACCATAAGAGTCACCTAACATCAGGTCCACCAGCTTGTATCAAGCTGCGTCATTTTTTTTAGCTTTTAATGAATTTTTTTAAGCTTCCTAAAGCTTGCAGATGTTTTGACACCTGCAGGGTGTGAATTCGGAAACAGTGCCAGATGTGGAAGCAGCCATGAAGTCCAGGAAGCTTGTAGTGTCCTTAAAACATCTGTTTAAGAGAGCTTAATATTTTTTTAAGGAATTTTTTTTACATTTTTTTTAATTTTATTATTTGTCTTTATTTTTTTAGAGGGGAGAGCAAACCTTTATAATTGCAGAGAGTCAGTACTGTCTGAAACCAGCTCTTCTACACTTATGTGATACCAACTCATATAAAAAGAGCATATCTAATATATAAAAGCCCAAGGCCACTTTCGTCACTTTGTCCACGACTTCTGTCACTTTGTCATGGCCACCACAAAGCTACACCCGCCCAGGGTGAACCAACATGGCGGCCGTAAGCGGAGCGGGACTCAGCCAGCCCCGCCATGCTTATGGCCGCCCCTACACTCACCAAAACACACACACATCACGGGCGGGAGACGACCGGCATTAGCTCCGGCCTGTTTCACAGGTGCAGGCTCCTCCCCTCACTTCCGGCACCCGGGACTGATGACGCCTCTCTGCGCAATGGCGGCTGCACGGACCGGCCCCTGCTCCTGGACTGCCCCGAGCCTCCAGGGCTCTGCCGGACGCCGAGCAGGAGGCCAAGTGGCCCCGGGGATACGGAGACCGCTGCTATGCAGCCTACACGGAGGGAGAGAGAGCCTGGAGGAGGAGAGTTGTGCCGAGCGGTGATGTCGCCGCTCCAGCCTCCTCTCTCCTCACCCCTCCAGACTCCTCTCCTCACCCCTTCAGCCACCTCTCCTCACCCCTCCAGCCACCTCTCCTCACCCCTCCAGCGCCACCTCTCCTCACCCCCAGCGCCACCTCTCCTCACCCCCCCCAGCGCAACCTCTCCTCACCCCTCCAGTGCCACCTCTCCTCACCCCTCCAGCGCCACCTCTCCTCACCTCTCCAGCACCACCTCTCCTCAGCCCTCCAGTGCCACCTCTCCTCAGCCCTCCAGTGCCACCTCTCCTCACCCCTCCAGCGCCACCTCTCTTCACCCCTCCAGCACCACATCTCCTCACCCTTCCAGTGCCACCTCTCCTCACCCCTCCAGCGCCACCTCTCCTCACCCCTCAAGCTCCACCTCTCCTCACACCCTCAAGCGCCACCTCTCCTCACCCCTCAAGCGCCACCTCCCCCCACCCCTCCAGACGCACCTCTCCTCACCCCTTCAACGCCACCTCTCCTCACCCCTCCAGCCGCACCTCTCCTCACCCCTCCAGCCGCACCTCTCCTCACCCCTCCAGCGCCACCTCTCCTCACCCCTCCAGCGCCACCTCTCCACACCCCTCCAGCACCACCTCTCCCCACCCCTCAAGCACCACCTCTCCTCACCCCTCCAGCGCCTCCTCTCCTCACCCCTCCAGCGCCACCTCTCCTCACCCCTCCAGCGCCACCTCTCCTCACCCCTCCAGGCCACCTCTCCACACCCCTCCAACCGCACCTCTCCTCACCCCTCACCCACCCCTACCTCTCCTCACCACCTTCCACCTAGCGCCACCTCTCCTCACCCCTCCAGCGCCACCTCCCCTCAACCCCTCCTCACCTCCAGCACCTTCACCCTCACCCTCTCCAGCCACACACTCTCTCACCCCTCCAAACCTCTACCCACAGCCCTCCTGCACTCTACACTCTACTCCAAGACCCCCCTGTATACTCTGCTACCCACAGACCCGCCTGTATACTCTGCTACCCACAGACCCGCCTGTATACTCTGCTACCCACAGACCCGCCTGTATATATTGTACCACAGACCTGCCTGTATACTCTGCTACCCACAGACCCCTGTATACTCTGCTACCCACAGACCCGCCTCTATACTCTGCTACCCACAGACCCGCCTGTATCTCTGCTACCCACAGACCCGCCTGTATACTCTGCTACCCACAGCTGACTCTGCTACCACGACCGCCTTATACTCTGCTACCCACAGACCCCTGACCTGCTCCATAACTCCTGTAACTCTGCTACCAAGAGCCACCTGTATACTCTGCTACCCACAGAGCCACCTGTATACTCTGCTACCCACAGAGCCGCCTGTATACTCTGCTACCCACAGAGCCGCCTGTATACTCTGCTACCCACAGAGCCGCATGTATAATATGCTACCCACAGAGTCCTCTGTATACTCTGCTACCCACAGACCCTCCTGTATAATCTGCTACCCACAGAGCCTTCGGTATACTCTGCTACCCACAGACCTGCCTGTATACTCTGCTACCCACAGACCCGCCTGTATACTCCGCTAACCCACAGACCCGCCTGTGTGCTCTGCTACTCGCAGAGCCGCCTGTATACTCTGCTACCCACAGAGCCTTCGGTATACTCTGCTACCCACAGAGCCTTCGGTATACTCTGCTACCCACAGACCCGCCTCTATACTCTGCTACCCACAGACCCGCCTGTATACTCTGCTACCCACAGACCCGCCTCTATACTCTGCTACCCACAGACCCGCCTCTATACTCTGCTACCCACAGACCCGCCTGTATACTCTGCTACCCACAGAGCCACCTGTATACTCTGCTACCCACAGAGCCGCCTGTATACTCTGCTACCCACAGAGCGCCTGTATAATCTGCTACCCACTGAGCCTTCTGTATACTCTGCTACCCCCAGAGCCGCCTGTATACTCTTCTACCCACAGACCCTCCTGTATAATCTGCTACCCACAGAGCCTTTGGTATACTCTGCTACCCACAGACCTGCCTGTATACTCTGCTACCCACAGACCCGCCTGTATACTCCGCTACCCACAGACCCGCCTGTATGCTCTGCTACTCGCAGAGCCACCTGTATACTCTGCTACCCACAGAGCCTTCGGTATACTCTGCTACCCACAGAGCCTTCGGTATACTCTGCTACCCACAGACCCGCCTCTATACTCTGCTACCCACAGACCCGCCTGTATACTCTGCTACCCACAGACCCGCCTCTATACTCTGCTACCCCACAGACCCGCCTGTATACTCTGCTACCCACAGAGCCGCCTGTATACTCTGCTACCCACAGAGCCGCCTGTATACTCTGCTACCCACAGAGCCGCCTGTATAATCTGCTACCCACTGAGCCTTCTGTATACTCTGCTACCCCCAGAGCCGCCTGTATACTCTGCTACCCACAGACCCTCCTGTATAATCTGCTACCCACAGAGCCTTCGGTATACTCTGCTACCCACAGACCCGCCTGTATACTCCGCTACCCACAGAGCCACCTGTATACTCTGCTACCCACAGAGCCGCCTGTATACTCTGCTACCCACAGACCCGCCTGTATACTCTGCTACCCACAGACCCGCCTGTATACTCTGCTACCCACAGACCCGCCTGTATACTCTGCTACCCACAGAGCCACCTGTATACTCTGCTACCCACAGAGCCACCTGTATACTCTGCTACCCACAGAGCCGCCTGTATACTCTGCTACCCACAGAGCCGCCTGTATACTCTGCTACCCACAGAGCCGCCTGTATACTCTGCTACCCACAGAGTTCTCTGTATACTCTTCTACCCACAGACCCTCCTGTATAATCTGCTACCCACAGAGCCTTTGGTATACTCTGCTACCCACAGACCTGCCTGTATACTCTGCTACCCACAGACCCGCCTGTATACTCCGCTACCCACAGACCCGCCTGTATGCTCTGCTACTCGCAGAGCCGCCTGTATACTCTGCTACCCACAGAGCCTTCGGTATACTCTGCTACCCACAGAGCCTTCGGTATACTCTGCTACCCACAGAGCCGCCTGTATACTCTGCTACCCACAGAGCCGCCTGTATACTCTGCTACCCACAGAGCCGCCTGTATAATCTGCTACCCACTGAGCCTTCTGTATACTCTGCTACCCCCAGAGCCGCCTGTATACTCTGCTACCCACAGACCCTCCTGTATAATCTGCTACCCACAGAGCCTTCGGTATACTCTGCTACCCACAGACCCGCCTGTATACTCCGCTACCCACAGAGCCACCTGTATACTCTGCTACCCACAGAGCCGCCTGTATACTCTGCTACCCACAGAGCCGCCTGTATACTCTGCTACCCACAGAGCAGCCTGTATACTCTGCTACCCACAGAGCCGCCTGTATGCTCTGCTACCCACAGACCCGCCTGTATACTCTGCTACCCACAGAGCCGCCTGTATACTCTGCTACCCACAGAGCAGCCTGTATACTCTGCTACCCACAGAGCCGCCTGTATGCTCTGCTACCCACAGACCCGCCTGTATACTCTGCTACCCACAGACCCGCCTGTATACTCTGCTACCCACAGACCCGCCTGTATACTCTGCTACCCACAGACCCGCCTGTATACTCCGCTACCTACAGAGCCGCCTGTATACTCTGCTACCCACAGAGCCTTCGGTATACTCTGCTACCCACAGACCCGCCTGTATACTCTGCTACCCACAGACCCGCCTGTATACTCTGCTACCCACAGACCCGCCTGTATACTCTGCTACCCACAGAGCCTTCGGTATACTCTGCTACCCACAGACCCGCCTGTATACTCTGCTACCCACAGACCCGCCTGTATACTCCGCTACCCACAGACCCGCCTGTATGCTCTGCTACTCGCAGAGCCGCCTGTATACTCTGCTACCCACAGAGCCTTCGGTATACTCTGCTACCCACAGAGCCTTCGGTATACTCTGCTACCCACAGACCCGCCTCTATACTCTGCTACCCACAGACCCGCCTGTATACTCTGCTTCCCACAGACCCGCCTCTATACTCTGCTACCCACAGACCCGCCTGTATACTCTGCTACCCACAGAGCCGCCTGTATACTCTGCTACCCATAGAGCCGCCTGTATACTCTGCTACCCACAGAGCCGCCTGTATAATCTGCTACCCACAGAGCCTTCTTTATACTCTGCTACCCCCAGAGCCGCCTGTATACTCTGCTACCCACAGACCCTCCTGTATAATCTGCTACCCACAGAGCCTTCGGTATACTCTGCTACCCACAGACCCGCCTGTATACTCCGCTACCCACAGAGCCACCTGTATACTCTGCTACCCACAGAGCCGCCTGTATACTCTGCTACCCACAGAGCCGCCTGTATACTCTGCTACCCACAGAGCAGCCTGTATACTCTGCTACCCACAGAGCCGCCTGTATTCTCTGCTACCCACAGACCCGCCTGTATACTCTGCTACCCACAGACCCGCCTGTATACTCTGCTACCCACAGACCCGCCTGTATACTCTGCTACCCACAGACCCGCCTGTATACTCTGCTACCCACAGACCCGCCTGTATACTCCGCTACCCACAGAGCCGCCTGTATAATCTGCTACCCACAGAGCCGCCTGTATACTCTGCTACCCAGAGAGCCGCCTGTATACTCTGCTACCCACAGAGCCGCCTGTATACTCTGCTACCCACAGAGCTGCATGTATAATATGCTACCCACAGAGTCTTCTGTATACTCTGCTACCCACAGACCCGCCTGTATACTCTGCTACCCACAGAGCCTTCTGTATACTCTGCTACCCCCAGAGCTGCCTCTATACTCTGCTACCCACAGAGCCACCTGTATAATATGCTACCCACGGAGTCTTCTGTATACTCTGCTACCCACAGACCCGCCTGTATACTCTGCTAACCATAGAGCCGCCTGTATACTCTGCTACACACAGAGCCACCTGTATACTCTGCTACCCCCAGAGCCGCCTCTATACTCTGCTACCCCCAGAGCCACCTGTATACTCTGCTACCCACAGAGCCGCCTGTATAATCTGCTACCCACAGAGCCGCCTGTATAATCTGCTACCCACAGAGCCGCCTGTATAATCTGCTACCCACAGAGCCGCCTCTATACTTTGCTAACCACAGAGCCGCCTCTATACTCTGCTAACCACAGAGCCGCCTCTATACTCTGCTAACCACTGAGCCGCTGTATAGTCTAACCACTGAGCCCCCGTATACCCTGCTAACCATAGGCTAGAATACCCGATTTTTTTAGAATCGGGCCGCCATCTAGTGGCTTTTATATGCGTCACAATTATTTAAGGGAGGATGGCTCAATACGGATAGGTGGATGCCCAGAAAAATAATTAACACTTTCAATCTATGGTTCTGGCACACCAAAAAAGAACACAAGAATCTCTAGTATATCTGATAAGTCACACTTTTATTGTAGGAGCAATTGCACAGTAGTCATGTTGCAAAATTAAAACGTTTCAACCATTTGGTCTTCTTAAGTTATTACAACTATAAAAGATAAACAAAACATATCATGATACATGTCATTATAATGATTATGTGGCGCCCCGCAAAGAGTGCGTCACAGGAGTGTATTGCAGCCCAGACTGCAGCTGCAATATTCTCTGACTAGGTGATGACATGGTTAATCTCAAAGCTCCATACCCTACATGCACATCAGAATAGAGGGCCAATAAGGTCCTGGTGGGTGGAGTGTAGGAGTAGTGTGTTAGTGGAGAAGTTAGTCTGCAGAAGAGAACACACGAGGAGAGTCTGCAACAATGTAGGAGAAGGAGGAAAGAGAGAAACGTGGTCGGGAGGAACATAGGAGAGGGGGGCTCTGCACAGTCCCGTGCAGCCCCTAGACCACCTCCGGTTGGCGCCAATGCTTGGTGCCCTGAAACTGGACTCTGGGCGAATATCCACGGGTCAAAATACACCCGCGCCCATCTACAACCGGATCACTGGTTCCGAAGCTGGTAGTCATTTATCACTGCTATGCAAACCAGGAGGGGAGAGACCGCTCTACAGGAGTACCCCACCGCCGTCGCAAACAGAGCCGTCGTGCCAGCGGAGTACCCAATAAAAGGACCCAGACTACCCCTCACACCGGAACGTATGCACCAGCAGGGCAATATAAATAGTCCCTTGTACCCGACGTTGGCACTCAAAGGCAACATCGGCAACTCACCTAGAATAAGTTAGAACAGAGGAACACCGCGGAGCTCTGAGACAACACTGGTCCACCCGGTCGTTACCCATTACCTGTATACCATGTATCACATGCTGGTTACAGTAAAGTACCCGTTGCAGAGACTTATGGTGTCCGTGTTTCTTAAGAACTGTTTCACTCCGCAAGCAGAAAGTACCGCAGCTGCCTCACAACATCTTGTGCAGCTCCTGGCTCCGGGGACTCACACTCATCCTGTGAGGAGCATCCCATCTTGCTGCATTCCATCCCCCGGAGGCCCAAGCAGCGCCGGTGGACATCACCGGAACACTCACAGGTGGCGTCACAACATAATTAACTACCCCTTAACTGTTCAGCCAACTCTATTGATTCTGGAAGAAACGCCTGCCCCGTGAAGTTCCAGCTACGGTGAGTCAATTACATAAACAAATTATTTCACAATCCTGACCTTCCCTTATACATAAAAGTTTGACTACCTCCAAACAATATGAATAATGTCTAAACAATAATGTACAATAATATATTATCAAAAATAACGGAACAGGAATTTACCTTTCATAAAGTGCAAGGATAAACTTAATGCTAATAGGCACCAGAACGCTTAGGGTACCGTCAGACCTGTTGATGGCGCCGGAGATGTCGGTGGCGACTGGTGGGAGTGTGCACGTTTTTGGCGCCCTGCCAGCGTCACCGTCCCCCATTTACATGGGGTGAAACCTCTAGCGACACGCCGGCGATCTGACAGGAAGCATCACCGCCGGGGTCTCTCAAAACCCCAGCTGTGATGCAGTACAATGGGAGCCTATGGCTCCCATCGCCTGTCAGGTCACCAGCGGCCGTTTACATGGGGCGATGTGGACACATCGCCAAAGATCGGCCGCCTGGTTTCACATGACTGATGTGAAACCAGGTGACCACTCAGAGGCGCCGACATCGCCCCTTTACATTAGGCGACGCAGGGGCGACATCGGCGCAAATAGGCCACGCCCCTACATCGCCTAATACATCGCCTAATACATCGCCGATGCTGTCACCAGGTATGACGGCACCCTTAGGTTCATAAATCTATGAGAAAAACAAAAGCCTTATATAACTATTCACAATAGTCATCGTACCAAAAGAAAAAGACTCCTTCCAAGGAATCCATGGAATTACTATGATTCCATATCTCATATGTATCAACATTTTGTCAAAAATTATTTCAGAATCACTGTTAATAGGTAGGTATTATAGTACAGAAACAATAAAACCTATAAAGTCATCACCTAGTGACAGGGGCGTAACTACCACAGGTGCAGGGGTCGCGATCGCACCCAGGCCCTGCAGCCTAGGGGGCCCCAAAAGTCCCTTTGGCCTATAGAAAAAGACTAATACTATTAAAGATTTGTGGTAATTGCAGGCCCCATTGGAGCTTTAGCATCGGGGCCCCTGGTCTTGAAGTTACACCACTGCCTAGTGAGGTTTACATATATGAAGATTTGGACAGAAATTACCTGCTCTTTCAGGTAATGAGGCACTTAATCAAAATTTGGGATGCTGTTTAAATGTTGCAAACTCCCACGACTAGAGATGGGTGAATCCTAAATTACTCGGACTCGCTAGACTCTAACAAGTCTAAGTCCAGGACTCGCTACTCGTTGCGAGTCTAGCGAGTCCAATGTAAATGAATGGGGAACGAGTATTGCAGCGATTCCTCTGCTGCCAGACCCTATAAGGGGTCCGGCAGCAGAGGAAAAACCTGCCATTCCCCATGTTATTCTTTTAAAGCCAGCGGCAAAAAGCTGCTGGCTTTTGAAGAATATTAAAAAAGAAAAAAAAAGATTGAACGGGGGTGGGACGGGGGTGGGGGGACGGGGGTGAGGTGGGGCGAGGGGAGAGAGGGGGGGGTGCACCGGCCCGGCCGGCTACTTACCGCTGCCTCCGCCGGCCGCAGACTCGCTCCCTGCCTCTCTGCTGCTCTTTCTGGAGATTCCCGAGCGCTGACAGAAGCAGTGAATAAATTAACTTCCGTGACCGCTCGGGAATCTCCAGCAGCAGAGCGAGTCTGGCTGACAGCAGGGTTCAGCTCAGGTCATAATGACCTGAGCTGAACCCTGACTGTTTAGTCAGTTCTCAGCTCTGCTACATCCCTGTCTATCTAAGCAGAGACAGGGATGTAGCAGAGCTGAGATTGCGTTTTGGACTACGTCGGACGGAAGAGGATTTTTTAAATAAAGATGGAGTCCCTAATGTCTTTTTTGTTTTATTTTTAATAAAAATGTTTTCTCTGTGTTGTGTTTTTTTTCTATTGATTACTGGAAATTCATGGCGGTCATGTCTAATATTGGCGTGACCGCCATATATTTCGGGCTTATGGCCAGCTGATAATACAAAGCTGGCCCAAACCCCTTTATTACCCAGTGAGCCACCCGCCACCAGGGCCACTGGAAGAGCGGGGTTCAGCGCCAGAAGATGGCGCTTCAATGAACGCGCCATCTTCTGGGGCGGCTGCGGGCTGTAATTTGCAGTGGGGGGTGCCCAGAAAGCTTGGGCCTCCCTGCGCTGCGGATTCCAGCCCCTAGCTGCTTAGCTGTACCTGGCTGGACATAGAAATTGCGTGGAGCCCCACGCATTTTTTTTTTATTATTTCATGAAATTCATGAAATAATAAAAAAAGGGGGCTCGCCTATATTCTTGTGTCCGGCCAGGTACAAATAGGCACCTGGGTAGTTGGGGGCAGCCTGTCACTGCCTGCTGGATCCGGCTGGTTCCAGAAATACGGCGAAGCCCACGTCATTTTTTTTTCTGAAAAATCAATAAAATAATCCTAAAAAAGGGACTGCATCTTTATTAACCCCTCGACCATGGTCCAGGGGTTAATAAAGATGCAGTCCCTTTTATATATATTGTTTAATGGATTTTTCAGAAAAAAAAATTACGTGGGCTTTGCCGTATTTTTGTAACCAGCCAGATCCAGCAGGCAGCTACGGGCTGCCCCCAACCCCAGGTGCCTATTTGTACCTGGCTGGACACAAGAATGCAGGTGAGCCCCCTTTTTTTATTGTTTCATGAATTTCATGAAATAATAAAAAAAAATGCGTGGGGCTCCATGCAAATTCTATGTCCAGCCAGGTACAGCTAGGCAGCTGGGGGCTGGAATCTGCAGCGCAGGGAGGCCCAAGCATTCTGGGCACCCCCCGCTGCAAATTGCAGCCCGCAGCCGCCCCAGAAGATGGCGCGTTCATTGAAGCGCCATCCTCTGGTGCTGAACCCCGCTCTTCCAGTGGCCCTGGTGGCGGGTGGCTCACTGGGTAATAAATGGGTTAGGGCCAGCTTTGTATTATCAGCTGGCCCTAAGCCCGAAATTTATGGTGATCACGCCAATATTAGACATGACTGCCATGAATTTCCAGTAATCAATATAAAAAAAAACACAACACAGAGAAAATTTTTTTATCAAAAAAAAAAGCAAAAAAGACATTAGAGACTCCATCTTTATTCCAAAAATCCTCTTCCGTCCGACGTAGTCCAAAAACGACATCTTCACTGCCACATCCCTGTGCATAGACATACATGTCTATGTACAGGGAGTGAGCAGGCTGCAAATGACTTTCACTTTCAGGGTTCACCTCAGGTGAACCCTGCAGTGAAAGTCGGACTCTGCTGCTACCGGCGGGAGCGCCGGCAGAGCAGTGAATAAATTAAGTTCAGGGAGGCAGGCAGGATCCAGCAGGCAGCGACGGGCTGCCCCCAATCCCCAGGTGTCTAATTGTACCTGGCCAGGCACAAGAATACAGGTTAGCCCCCTTTTTTTTTATTATATCATGAATTTCATGAAATGATAAACCAAAAAATGTGTGGGGCTCCGCACAATTTCTATGTCTAGCCAGGTACAGCTAAGCAGCTGGGGGCTGGAATCCACAGCCCTGAATTTCTATTAAATTGTTTTAAAAAAAACACAACACAGAGAAAATTTTTTTTATTAGAAATAAAAAAAAAAAGCCATTAGGGACTCCATCTTTAATTAAAAAAATCCTCTTCCGTCCGACGTAGTCCAAACAGCGATGTCCACTCTGCTACATCCCTGTGCATAGATATACATGTCTGTACACAGAGATAGCAGGCTTGAGAACAATCTCAGCACTGCTACATCTCTGTGCACAGACATGTATGTCTGTACACAGGGAGAGCAGGCGGGCTCTAGTACCCCGGTGCTGCCGCAGCCCGCAGGCCCCGGAGCCCAGCACAGAGCAGACAGCCGGAAGAGAGGTAAGGAGCATTTCTCCCCCCTCCCTTCCTTCGCTCCCCGCTCACTCCCCCCAGCCAATTCCTAACTTCGGACCATGGGGGGGGACGGTTGAGGCGGGGCGGACTCGTTACTGTGCGAGTAATCCCTAATCGGCGAGTACCGAGTAGTAACGAGTAGATTCGCCCATCCCTACCCACGACCTATATATATAAATTATATTATCTACAAATGTCAATAAAGTCATTATTGTCTGGGCATACGAGAGACCATAATCTACAATTACCTCTGTAACTTGTGTAAAAAGTAAACAGACCTGCGTAGCTTTCCTTGAACTGATCACTGTGTCCTCAGTGCTTTATATAAAAAATGAAGCAACAACATAATCAAACAATGAACCACCATCAGTGTATCCTAACTTAATGTAAATGATAATATATGGAGTATACCTTATGCTGTAATGGAAACCAGGATCCTAATGAAATCAAAAGAAAGACTACTATAACAGAGGTATTCAGGTCATCAGACAGCTTTCATGTCTAAAACCTGGTTACGATACTCACTGGTGGGAAAACATGCATTTAATGGCCGCAGGTTGCGTTAGTACCGGAATGTCGGCTTTTTAAGCCACACATGGGATGTGGAAATGATGTATAGAGCGCAACACATCTGCGCTCCGAATAGTGGAACGCAGAAGCGTCGCATATGGAACGCAAGCCAGAGAATGCGCAGTACCGCCGCCGGCAGTATGACCTGCGCATGTGCAGTGTCAGTCAAAGAAAAGTTAGGCGGCAAAGCCGCTTTTAAGGTCTGTGACAAGCAGGAATGCTGGAACAGCTTTCAAAAAGCCTAGGAGAAAAATATAAAAAAACAATTAAAACTATGTAGAAGCTCCTGTATCATACCAGACAACAGACTAATAATAAGATATAAGATAAACACATATAATTACAATCCGGAAATCTCTTAAAGAGACAGGACCCAAAAATATTTTTTATGAAAAAGAATCAAAGTCTAAGCAACATTAAAAAACAGTCTCATCTGTGAATAAGATACTAAAAAGAGAGTATTGTGATAACACCCGCATTACTAAAGGCTACGCATCACAGTATATAATCAGTAGATATTATTCAGAATTTAACCTTGTATTCCCGGTTAAGGCCAAGTGGTTCAAGAGTTTGTAATTGGTGTATCCAATATGCCTCACGTTCTTTAAGTTTGCGTACACGATTACCGCCACAGCGTGCGAAGGGCACATGGTCTATTACCTGAAATCTCAATTAAGAGATATTATGTGCCCTAGACACAAAGTGATAGAGGATAGGAAGTAACGTATTACGGCAACGTATCGTAGACTTATACTTACTAATGCGGTCTCGGATATGCTGGGTGGTTTCCCCAACATATCCAAGACCGCAAGGACACTTTATTAAGTATACCACAAAGGAAGAACTACATGTGAAAAAATTATGAATAGGGAAGAGTTTGCCGGTTCTAGGATGTGAAAAATGACTACCCTTAATTATGTGAGAGCACTGTAAGCATCCCAAGCAGGGAAAGTTTCCAAACGTAGGAGTGCTTAGAAATCTCTGTGTACTCCGTGGTTTAGCACTCCCTAGATCAGTCTTCACCAATTTATCTTTCAAATTGTTTGCCCGCTTGTAGCAGAACAACGGGGAATTTGCAAATTCCTTAATAGTAGGGTAGGATTTAGATAATAAAGGCCATCCTTCCTTAAATAATTGTAATTTTTTCGGATTGATATATACTGTAGAAAATATCAATTTCAACTTTTTCTTGCGCTGAAGACGAGTCATCAAATATAGTGGATAGGGTTACCTCTTCTAATCAATTCTTAACTACTACAGCAGAAGAGACCCAACAAAAGGAATTTGAAAAAGAGTTATGTAGACAAAAAGCTTTGGACCTACATTTAACTACTTTGGCTCAGTATTACAGGATCAAACGGATCCCTCGTGGCCTAAGGGTTCACCTACAACCTACATTATTCATTGAGAATACGGACTACTGTGATCGTTTCAAAAGCATTTTAAATAAGTGTTCATTAGATCTGATTACCCTTACTATTGAGTATCTTCAGTCAGAACTGGTCACTTTGGGTGACAAAGTGAAGGGTATTGAGGAGCAATTGAAGGACTCTTTGTCTAATTCTGAATTTACTAGCATTAAGAACAAAGTGAAGAAGAACATATCAGAGTTCAAGAAGACGGTACAGGAACGAAAGAAGAAGAAATTCCAGAGAGATCAGGAAGACTTTACACAGGGGCGGGTGTACTGCTGGCGCAATCCCGATCCAAGTAATTGGCCACCACCCAGATATGACACATACGGCTCTGAAAGCAGCCTAGATAGCGAATTGGGTTATCCACCTTTTCCTGTATATCAACCTATTTTTTTGGGGGTACAGATAGGGATACAGAGGCAGACGAGGTTTTAGACATGAAAGCTGTCTGATGACCTGAATACCTCTGTTATAGTGGTCCTTCTTTTGATTTCATTAGATTCCTAGTTTCCATTACAGCATAAGGTATGCTCCATATGTTGTCATTTACATTCAGTATCTCCTTGGGGTTAGGATACACTGATGGTGGTTCATTGTTTGATTAGTATTAACTATTATGTTGTTGTTTCATTTTTTATATAAAGCACTGAGGACACAGTGATCAGTTCAAGGAAAGCTACGCAGGTCTGTTTACTTTTTACACAAGTTACAGAGGTAATTGTAGATTATGGTCTCTCATATGCACAGACAATAATGACTTTATTGAGATTTGTACATAATATAATTTATTTATATAGGTCGTGGGAGCTTGCAACATTTAAACAGCTTCCTAATTTTGATTAAGTGCCTCATTACCTGAAGGAGTAGGTCATTTCTGTCCAAATCTTCATATACGTATGTAAACCTCACTAGGTGATAACTTTATAGGTTTCATTGTTTCTGTACTATAATACCCACCTATTAACAGTGATTCTGAAATAATTTTTTGACAAAATGTTGATACATTTGAGATATGGAATCTTAGTAATTCCATGGATTCCTTGGAAGGGGTCTATTGTGAATAGTGATATGTCTTTCTCATAGATTTATGAACCTAAATCTGCGTTTTTTTGTGGTGCCCACTACACCATTATTTCTATCACATTTTCATTCTCTTGTACACACACGACAGCTTATTTTGAAGAAATACCTGAAAGTCTTAGTTCCCTTTGATACGTGTTTATGTTGGGTTATTGGGCTATATAGTGATGTTCAGGTAGATTTCCAAACAATACATGTAAAAAAATATATAGAAAATATGATGCACGCTTCTTTAAGGTAAGGGTAAATAAAGGAAACTCAGGTCAATGTCTAAAGCATGAGGAAAAAGGGTTTCTATCAGGACAAATCAAATTAGGACTTTGTCTAGAGGGCCTGTTCAAAGTAATAGCATGAATTTCAGGTCAGTGCTTCTGATTCTTAGTTTTAGCATCTAGACAAAGGTTACATTTCTTTGACCGAGCTAAGAAAGGAAAGTCCACCTGCTTAAACGAATGCAAATTCCTCAAAATAAGGGATTTAAACCTAATCCACTGAAACTCGAAATCTGTATTATGTTACATCCCTTCTCTGTAGTAGGAAGATTTGATTTCAGGGATGGATTGTCTTTTTGACAATGGAATGCAATCTGGAAATACTGGAATTAAATTTAGATGGACTTAATTTGTTTACAATTTCATAAAATCACAAAGACTCTGATGATAATGACTTCATTGTATATACAGTATAATATGTGAACAGCATTTACATAACATCTGTTATAGACAGGGCCACACAATCCATTGGACAACCTGAGCCTTTTGCTCAGACGGCAAGGAGGTAGGGGAGTGCTGCAGGGAGGCAGCCCCCTGCACTTAGCGCTCCCTGTCTCCTGCCCGCTGGCTACCGCCGCCGCCTGCCTCCATAAAGGTACTTGGACACAATGCCAGCAACAGGTATACCGCATACAATCCCCCCTCCCCCCGCCACCGGCAACAGAACCTTCACCGCTCCTCACTCTCGCCGCCAGCGAGAGCACCCCCCACCCCGCTCCTCACTCCCGCCACCAGCAAAAGCACCCCCCGGCTCCTCACTCTCGCTGCCAGGGACAGCTCCCCTACCCCAACACCCACTCCCGTCCCTGCTCTTCGTCTCAGGCGGCAGGGAAGTTTAGTGCACCCCTGGTAGAGATGAGAAAACTTTCCCTGAACATGTTCATAAATTTAAAATTTGGCTTGAACATTGACGATTCAGTTCATCGGAAACCCGAGCAATTTACAGTGCCTTGTGAAAGTATTTGACCCCTTTAAACTTTTCAACCTTTTGCCACATTTCAGGCTTCAAACATAAAGATATAGATTCTAATTTTTTTGTGAAGAATCAATAACAAGTGGGACACAATCAAGTAGTGGAATTAAATTTATTGCATATTTTAAACTTTTTTAATCAAATAAAAAACTGAAAAGTGGGGCGTGCAATATTATTTGGCCCCCTTCAGTTAATACTCAGTAGAGCCACTTTTTGCTGCGATTACAGCTGAAAGTCACTCGGGGAATGTCTCTATCAGTTTTGCACATCGAGAGACTGAAATTCTTGCCCATTCTTCCTTGCAAAACAGCTGGAGCTCAGTGAGGTTGGATGGAGAGCGTTTGTGAACAGCAGTTTTCAATTCTTTCCACAGATTCTCGATTGGATTCAGGTCTGGACTTGGCCATTCTAACACCTGGATATGTTTATTTTGAAATTTTGAACCATTCCATTGTAGATTTTGCTTTATGTTTGGGATCATTGTCTTGTTGGAAGATAAATCTCCATCCCAGTCTCAGGTCTTTTGCAGACTCCAACAGGTTTTCTTCCAGAATGGTCCCGTATTTGGCTCTGTCCATTTTCTTATCAATTTTAAACATCTTCCCTGTCCCTGCTGAAGAAAAGCAGGCCCAAGCCATGATGCTGATACCACCATGTTTGACAGTGGGGATGGTGTTTTGAGGGTGATGAGCTGTGTTGATTTTACACCAAACATATTGTTTTGCATTGTGGCCAAAAAGTTTGGTTTCATCTGACCAGAGCACCTTATTCTACATGTTTGGTGTGTCTCCCAGGTGGCTTGTGGCAAACTTCAAACAAGACTTTTTATGGATATCTTTGAGAAATGGCTTTCTTCTTGCCACTCTTCCATAAAGGCCAGATTTGTGAAGTGTATGACTGATTGTTGTCCTATAGACAGACTCTCCCACCTCAGCTGTAGATCTCTGCAGTTCATCCAGAGTGTTCATGGCCCTTTTGGCTGCATCTCTGATCAGTCTTGTCTTTGTTCAAAATAAAAGTTTAGAGGGACGGCCGGGTCTTGGTAGATTTACAGTGGTCTGATACTCCTTCCATTTCAATATGATCGCTTGCACAGTGCTCCTTGAGATGTTTAAAACTTGGGAAATAATTTTGTATCCAAATCCAGCTTTAAACTTTGCCACAACAGTATCTCGGACCTGCCTGGTGTGTGCCTTGGTCTTTATGATGCTCTCTGCACTTGAAACAGAACCCTGAGACTATATCGGAGACTTGATTACACATAAGTGGATTCTATTTATCATTACCAGTCATTTCGGACAACATTGGATCATTCAGAGATCCTCACTGAACTTCTGGAGTGAGTTTGCTGCACTGAAAGTAAAGGGGCTGAATAATATTGCACGCCCCACTTTTCAGGCTTTTATTTGTTAAAACAGTTTAAAATATGCAATAAATTTTGTTCCACTTCACGATTGTGTCCCACTTGTTGTTGATTCTTCACAAAAAAAATAGAATTTATATCTTTATGTTTGAAGCCTGAAATGGGGCAAAAGGTTGAAAAGTTCAAGGGGGCCAAATACTTTCACAAGGCACTGTAGGTGGTGCTGATCCTTCTACTCTTTTGTACAAACCATTAATTAACTTTCATAAAGCGTCCAATGCTTTTTTACTGCGTCATTTGTCATTTTCACATGATATTACTTAATTGACATCTATGATTTGATTTCTTACCCTGCATAGATTGGATGTGTTGTTACCAACATCTAGTAATAGTACATTTAAAAATATATTTACTTAGAAAATCAGTGGAGTGTTTAATACTTATTTCACTCTAAAGATTAATTTGATTGGTGTTGTTGACATTCATTAAAACATTGTATGGTCCTATACCCAATGGAGATACTTATTTTGTAAGAAGCCTGTTATCCTACTTATATATTACTCTGAAGAAAATAGAATCAGATAGAATAAACACTGATCAACACTTTTTTTATGCTAAGAGCTGACTAAAAGGAAGAACTATTTTGTTCCCTTTTCTCCTATAAACCTATTGCTTACAGATTATATGTCATTCAGCAAGCTCACACTAAATTGGCAGCTCCTTATACAGCTTCCTTGGAGCCTCAGCATGCGGTTTATTATTTGCTGCCAAAATTTTTATATAATACTCCCATAATCCCTAAACATACCTCAGTTGAGAAAAAACATACAAAGCCAGCGTGCTTAGCCGCTTTCTGCAACTTTGTTCTCACAGCAGGAGAATGATATGTGTACAAAAGGCAAGAAAAATTGCTACGTTGTTAAGATTTAATGCAAGTTGGATAAGTAACGTAAGATATTTCCCGGAAGAAATATGATTAAGGGTTGTAACTCGCCATATTTATAATATGAAATATTACCATAAAAATGTGGAATACGGGGCCAAAGTTGCCGGACTTCATTGTTTTAAGCTGGGAGTTCAGTTTATATTCTTAAAAGTGTTTTCATTTCCTTCACTTTTGTTTCTTTTAGTAGATTTTTTTTTAACTTAAAAGATTTTAGTCAATTGGAGAAGGTTTTCATTATTTCCATTGTAGGTAGTAGCAAGTAACATTAAAGGGATCCACCCAAAAAATGTAATAAAGTCTAAAATAAATAGTAATTATTTTTCTAAATACCTTTGTTTAGCAGAAAGGTATGCTTTATCTATGGCGCTCGGTCAGGATGGGAACTGCCAGGACACGCAGTAGGATGGCCTAGGTGAAGAACAAGACAAATTGTCACTTCAGGGAGGAAGTAGATGAACTCTAGTGACACCTATTGAAAGTAGCAACCCTATAAATCTCCTCACTGCTGGCATGCACATTGATCTCCATAAGGATAGTAGCTATTCCCTTGAACTCTCATGCAGCCATATCGTATCCCATACACTGCACTGATGAGGGGCAATCACCCCGAAATGCAACGTCTGCTGATTGGGGTTTTGATATGGCACAAATCCTGAAAGACTTGCTAAAGAGTCAATTATGACTTTTAGGATTGCTATTTTCAATAGGTAGCGCAAGTGTGCATCTATTTCCTCAGTGAAGTGAAAATGTGCTTATTTACCAGAGGAGTATTGTGTCAGGCACACAAGGGTCTGGGGTACTCAGATCTCGGGAAGTTGGGTACAGGGATGTCACGGGTGGTCGGTGCCCGAGTCTGTGCCCTTATATGACAACAAAAAGGGGTATATTTACAGGGGTAAGAGTTTATAGGTGAATGTCGTGACACCACCTGTAGATCCGGTGATGGCACCGGTGCTGCTGCAGACCTCCAGAGGGATGGATGGCAGCAAGGTGTTGTAGCTCCTTACAGGTAGAGCAGGGTCCCCCAGGGCAGTGCAGTGTGATAATAGAATAGGGCAGCGCAGTCTCTGCTGTGAGAGTGGAATGTCACAGTTAACCAGGAAGAAACACAGACACTTGCTTGCTCTGCACAGGTCTTTACTCCAGTTATCTTCAGCTTGTGCACAGTTCACAGGTAATACGGATCGGGTAGTGAACCAGGTGTCATAGGAGGAAGCAATGTCTCTCTGAGGCTCCAGTGATGTTCCTTCTTTTCTCATCCACCACCCTACCTCTGCGCACTCCTTCTTCCTCGCGCTGCCCTACACGAATCCCGCTTACTACCAGGCCTGTTGGGTGATATGAGATACCCTTCTCTCTTAAGGAGGCTCAACCCAGTTTCGTGCTTCTGGTGGGGACCGCACATTTGTCAGGCGGATCATGCTCCTATGAAGCTGTCGATCATACCAGTATTTGTGGCTCAGAGATGCACCTCTGCACTGCGTCGGAGCCGGTACCCTGCTTTGGACTGGGCCAGGGTTTTCAGTCACCCTCTGTCTACCCCTCTCTATCTGGGCTGCCTTCCTTCACAGGCACCCTCCATCTTAGCTCCTGCTCCTTCTCTTTCCACAGACGTTTTGCCTGTCTGCTTCCCACGCTCACATTGCTCTAGCCTGAAACTCATCCCACCGGGACTGGGTCTCTCAGCAGAGGTTTTAAGCCTATCGTCCCCTGCTCTAAGTGTGTGAATGCAGATTGAGAGCCTCAGACCTACATTACCCCATAACAGGAGTACTGCACTCTCTGTCTTGGGTGCAGTACCCCTCTGTAGTGCACTGACTAGTGGAGCGCTACATATTGCAGCTAAAAGTCTCCTCACTGCTGGCATGCAGGATTGATCTCCATAAGGAGAGTAGTTATTCCCTTGACCAAGAACAAGCCAGATACCATAAAACATTCAGACTGACTGAGACAGATGCTCCCTCAGTCAGCTAAAGAAAAGAAAGGTGTTTAACTTCTGCTTTAATCCAGCTTCCCTCTGTGTCCAGTCAGGTTGACTGAAGAGGGGAATGTGTGTTCATGATGCCCAAATGCCTGAACAGAAACTGCTCAGATTTGCCCTCTGTCCAGTGCTTCAAGCAGTTTATCCTCTGAATTCAGGGATGGGGTGTGATTTGTGGCAGCTGCCATCTTGAAATCCCGACACAGTGCAGTAGATGAACCATACCTTTTTGCTATATAAAAATATTTAGAAAAAAATGTTTAAGATTTAAATGTATATTATAATAATATTTATTCATTTATTAATATTAATACCGTGGAAACCTTCAAAAGGAACCTGAAGACCCACCTCTTCCAACAAGCCTACAACTTGCAGTGATACTCTATCACTATACAGCCACTCAAGCAGCTCTACCCTCTCCTAGTGTATCCTCACCCATCCCTTGTAGACTGTAAGCACTCGCGGGCAAGGTCTTCTCTGCTCACCTACTGTATCCTCACCCATCCCTTGTAGACTATGAGTCCTCATCGGCAGGGTCCTCTCTCCTCACCTACTGTATCCTCACCCATCCCTTGTAGACAGTGAGCCCTCATGGGCAGGGTCCTCTCCCTTCACCTACTTTATCCTCACCCACCCCTTGTAGACTATGAGCACTCATGGGGATTGTCCCCTCTCCTTACCTACTGTATCCTCACCCATCCATTGTAGACTGTGAGCCCTCGCGGGCAGGGTCCTCTCCCTTCACCTACTGTATCCTCACCATTCCTTGTAGACTGTGAGCCCTTGTGGGCAAGGTCTTCTCTCCCACTGTACCTGTCTGTGCCTAGTATTGTTCATAATTATTGTACTTGTCTATGTATGCCCCTTTTTCACATGTAAAGTACCATGGAATAAATGGTGCTATAACAATAATTCACTTATACAGTGCTTTACATACAGTACATCAGAAACACTGTTCCCATTAGGGCTCAAACTTCAAATTCCCTATCATTATGTCTTTGGAGTGTGGGAGAAAACTGGAGAACCCGGAGGAAAACTGACAAACACAGATTGAACATCCTTTCAGATGTTGTCCAAGGTGAGATTTGAACCCTGGACTTCCACATTGCAAGACTGCAATACTAACTACTGAGCAGCTATATTATTTCTTTTATGGTACCTTTACACGCCGCTACCGAAGGTAGCAACAGGTAGGCACCACACGTGCACGCGTGCGTTTTCAACGGTTGCCAACGGTACCTGATACCGCAAATACACGCCGCTACAAGGTGCTCCACAGAAGGTATTTTCGTTCCCCGGAAGTGCCGACGGATGCCGCAGGTTACCTTCTGTGGAACACCTTCCCTGATTTACACGCCGCTACAACAAGGGAATATGGGCGGACCTGGGACAGCAGGGACAACATATAGGCGTGCCACAGTCCGTCACGCAGCGTCCAAACGACAACCATTGGCCAACACAATAGTGTTCTGATTGGGCACAGCGCGAAGGGCGGATGGCGGAGACGTGACGTAGTAGTGTTTGGATTGTCACACGGAATAAGCGCTTGTGACATGGCAGTGTGTGGCGATATTCAGCTAGGGGATGCTTATGCGTCACACAGGAGCGGTTTACAGTCACACACTCCGTGCCTATTAAAAACCAAGTGTTGGGCTATGTGTGCGTAGTAGTAGTGTTTGCATTGTCACAGGGAATTACGCGCTTGTGACATGGCGGAGTGTGCCGATATTCGGCCGGGGGAAGCTTAGGCGTCACACAGGAGCAGGTTACAGCACACAGTCAGTGCGTTTTTTAAAGTAAGTGTTGGCCTATGTGTGCGTCTGGATAGAAATGTGTGAATAGAGCCACAATGCAGATCGCATATGTGATAACAGATGTCAATGGCCTTGAGCAGCTCACATGCCACATGTACATGATGTGTGTGTCTGCACATGTGCTGCACTACTTACTTAAACCCACATGACAGACAATATTATGTGCTGCATCAATGTGTTGTGTCCAGGTGACCCTCTGCCTACACCAAACCACAAGGGTTATGTACACACATTTGTCACATAGACTGTTGCCCAAATACCTTCACATAGCTCATGGCCACCCACACATATTGTGTCTCATACCCAGCCATAGGTGCCAATGTGTGTGACAGCACTGGCCCCCACCTAAACCTTGATCACGCTGCCCTCCATCCCCAAGTAATCACGATCACACAGAGTAATTTGGATCCAAGAAAAATAATTTATTCTTTTTAAACACATGAAATGGGGAAAAAAAACACTGATACAGAAAGGAAAGACAAGATTATTAGTCCACATTGTGCCCAATTTGGGCGGACATATTTGTTTTTTGTTTTTTTTTCCTTTGTGTATTTTTTTTCCCAAAATAAATAAATTTCAGAAACCATGCTGCTCCATAATTTGACCTCTACCAACACAACTGTGTTGACTGGGTGTATGTTTTTGGGCAACATATAGGGGACATTAACCACACATTCTGGCCAATGGCGGGAGTGCTGGAACACGATGTGGGCTGGTAACCTCTATTAATACATCAAAGAGGTCTACAAATCTGGGTCACACAGTTAGGCACTTTAGATGATTGTCAGGCCAACATGTGTGTGGTGACATCAAGGAACACACAGAAAGATTCCTTTAAAAATTTATTTGGCAAATAATCTGTGGCACACCGTGCCCACAAAGGACACAATGCTGGTTGAGTGTAGGAGTAGCCAAAACACACTCCCTATGGTCCCAATGTGGGACACTATAATAAAAGAGGCCAACGTGGCCTTAAAACAAAACAAAAATGCCAACAGGGCAACAGGGAAAAGTCAAAGTCCAACATGGACAAGAGTTTTTTTGGCCATCTTTGGCCATTAATCGGGCAGGCCACATGTACTTCATGCCAGCCCACAATGTGCTTGATGGAGGACATCAAGCATGACACCCAACCGGGCCAGGTCCTGCAGCCCGCGTTGGTGTGCCCTGGTGAGTCTTCGCACCACCTGATGGTGGGCATGGATCACATCCTACAGTGTCGGAACACCTGTAGAGGGAAAATAAACACTTTAGTTTTCAACAGTAGCTGGAGCTGGTTAGGGAATACACACAAAATGAGGCTACTTACCCTCTGCCTCCAGGTCATCCAGACTTTCAGGTGGTGAAAGGGAAGGGATTAAGCTCCAGCTGGCAGTCCCAGCACGTTCTCCATCTGCACAAATAGGTGAACAGAATTGAAATCAAACTGTGGGCAAATAATCATGGCCAGAAAAAACCACACTAATTACAGTGTGCAGGGCATAGGCCACCAAAAAACACACTTACCACCATAATCCTCAAAGGCTGGCTCAATAGCAGCCTCAGGCATCTCCTCCTCCGGCCCTGCTGGGTCTTGAAGCTCCTCCTCCGGACCTTCCAGTATCCCTCTGTAGCCCCCATCATCCTCCAGTATCCTCTGTAACCCCCATCATCCTCCAGTATCCCTCTGTAGCCCCCATCATCCTCCAGTATCCCTCTGTAGCCCCATCATCCTCCAGTATCCCTCTGTAGCCCCCCATCACCCTCCAGCATCCCGCTGTAGCCCCCCATCATCCTCCAGTATCCCTCTGTAGCCCCCCATCATCCTCCAGTATCCCTCTGTAGCCCCCCATCACCATCCAGTATCCCTCTGTAGCCCCCATCACCTTCCAGTATCCCTCTGTAGCCTCTCATCATCCTCCAGTATCCCTCTGTAGCCCCCCATCACCCTCCAGTATCCCTCTGTAGACCCATCATCCTCCAGTATCCCTCTGTAGCTCCCATCATCCTCCATTATCCCTCTGTAGCTCCCCATCATCTTCCAGTATCCCTCAGTAGCCCCCATCATCCTCCAGTATTCCTCTGTAGCCCCCATCACCCTCCAGTATTCCTCTGTAGCCCCCCCATCACCTTCCAGTATCCCTCAGTAGCCCCTCCATCATCCTCCACACACACACACACACACACACAGTCAGACACCCACACACACATAAACTGATGCTTACTGGTTGCCTACTGCTCCTCAGCGGTCCTGCGCTGGTGGTACGGTAAGGCACTTACAGTGCAGGAGCCCTCAGCCAATCACAGCGCAGGAACCGCAAGCCAATCAGAGGCTATGGACTGATGTCAGCTGGCCTCGGATTGGCTCACGGTTCCTGCTTTGTGATTGGCACAAGGCTCCTGGGCGGTAATCGGCACACAGCTCCGGGGATTTGATTGGCTGATGGGCTCCTGGGCTGTGAGCTGCTTGGCTGCTGGCATACTGAATACAGTGATGCTGAATACATCAGCAGGCAGCAGACATTGGGGACGGCGGGATGAGTCACAGCTGCATGCCCCGGTCTTGTGATTGGTGGCATGCTGATCAGGTATGCCTAATTTTCTGGGGGGTGCCTTATATTTGCAGGTACATGGCACCCCCACCATGCATTATGTTCGGGGAAAAACCGTATATAAGGCGCACCACACTATAAGGCGCACTTTTGATTTTTAAGAAAATCTTAGTCATTTAGGTGAGCCTTATAGTGCGGAAAATACAGTAATTCTTTATTTTAGTATATTTCTCAGTAAATCTCTTCAAAGATTAACTTACTTTGATTTTAATACTATAGCATGGATTAAATGAACACATCTACTATATAATCATCTAATTCTCTTTTTGTCTGTAACGGAAATTCCGCGTCGCTGATTGGTCGCACCAGCCACCAGCGACCAATCAGAAACGCAGGATTTCAGAATTAGACAATTATGTAGTAGATGGCGGCCGTTAGCAGTGCCGCTACACACGCACCCCTCTCCGCCCAATCTTCTGCCCCCAGCAGTTCGGCCCATTCTGCTTGGTCTCCCACCCCCAACAGTCTGGCTCACCTCTGCCGCGTATTCCGCCACCAGCAGTCTGGCCCCCCCTCCGCTAGGTCTCCCGCACCCAGCAGTCTGGCCCCCTCCGCCTGGTCTCCTGGCCCCCTCCGCCCGGTCTCCCACCACCAACAGTCCAGCCCCCCTCCACACGCTCTCCCCCCCAAGCAGTCCGGACACCCTCTGCCTGATCTCCTGCCTCCAGCAGTCTGCCCCTCCTCTTGCTTTTCCCTCTGCTAGGGTCTTACCGTGGTGCATAGAGCAAGGATCTGTGTGACGTGGCGTCACATGACTCCTGCCGCGTTACATGACCCTTGCCATGTCACATGAGTAACTTATTTCTCCGCTGACAGCGGTAAAACCATGGCAAAGGGGAGACTGTGTGTCTGTGTGTGTGTGTGAGTCTGTTTATGTCTGTGTATGTGTGTGAGTCTGTCTGTGTATGTCTGTGTGTGAGTGTGTCTGTGTGTCTATCTGTCTGTGTGTGAATCTGTGTGTGTGTGAGTGTGTGTGTGAGTCTGTGTGTCTGTCTGTCTGTCTGTCTGTGTGTAAATCTGTGTGTGTGAGTCTGTGTGTGTGAGTCTGTATGTCTGTGTGAGTCTGTGTTTGAGTCTGTGCCCTCCTGATGCGATAGCATCGGGCCTCCAACTAGTTTTAAATAAAACCAACCTTTAAAAGACATCTATAGGAATCATTCAGCTGCCTTTTGTTTTAGCTAGTAGGGGTTAGGATATCAATTCTAAACTGATAGAATTCATTTAGAATTTACAAAACTTTGTGCATACATGAAAATCCAAAATGTGACAGCCCCACTTTTACTTGATTCTAAAAAGTTGGTAAAGGGTAAAAAGACATAAAGGTATTATCTTTACCCCAGTCTTCACTTGTCTTTACTGTAGCTTAGTCTTCAGTCATCAATGAATAAATTCAGATTTGTGTTTCACAAGCTAGATGTACTATTATCGTGTCATAGAGCAAAAGTCTACATAATGGATAGTTGGACTTCTATGAGATAAGTAAAGCTGCACCTGGATTAAATTGATGGCAAAGATTAAACATATAGCAAAGCCTTGATTGGATTAGTGACAATGATTAAATACACAGTGTTGGCCAAAAGTATTGACATCCCTGCAATTCTGTCAGATAATACTCAGTTTATTCCTGAAAACGATTGCAATCACAAATTCTTTGGTATTATTATCTTCATTTAATTTGTCTTCAATGAAAAAACACAAAAGAGAATGAAGCAAAAAGCAAAACAATAATAATTTCACACAAACTCCAAAAATGGGCCAGACATAAGTATTGGCACCCTCAGCCTAATACTTGGTTGCACAACCTTTAGCCAAAATAACTGCGATCAACCGCTTCCGGTAACCGTCAATGAGTTTCTTACAATGCTCTGCTGGAATTTTAGCCCATTCCTCTTTGGAAAACTGCTCCAGGTCCCTGATATTTGAAGGGTGCCTTCTCCAAACTGCCATTTTTAGATCTCTCCACACGTGTTCTATGGGATTCAGGTCTGGACTCATTGCTGGCCACCTTAGAAGTCTCCAGTGCTTTCTCTCAAACCATTTTCTAGTGCTTTTTGAAGTGTGTTTTGGGTCATTGTCCTGCTGGAAGACCCATGACCTCTGAGGGAGACCCAGCTTACTCACACTGGGCCCTACATTATGCTGCAAAATTAGTTTTTAGTCTTCAGACTTCATAATGCCATGCACACGGTCAAGCAGTCCAGTGCCAGAGGCAGCAAAGCAACCCCAAAACATCAGGGAACCTCTGCCATGTTTGACTGTAGGGAGCGTGTTCTTTTCTTTGAATGCCTCTTTTTATTCTCCTGTAAACTCTATGTTGATGCCTTTGCCCAAAAAGCTCTAATTTTGTCTCAACTGACCAGAGACCATTCTTCCAAAACATTTTAGGCTTTCTCAGGTAAGCTTTGGCAAACTCCAGCCTGGCTTTTTTATGTCTCGAGGTAAGAAGTGGGGTCTTCCTGGGTATCCTACCATACAGACCCTTTTCATTCAGACGCCGACGGATAGTACGGGTTGACACTGTTGTACCCTCGGACTGCAGGGCAGCTTGAACTTGTTTGGATGTTAGTCGAGATTCTTTATCCACCATCCGCACAATCTTGCGTTGAAATCTCTTGTCAATTTTTCCTTTCCGTCCACTTCTAGGAAGGTTAGCCACAGTGCCATGGGTTTTAAACTTCTTGATGACACTGCGCACGGTAGACACAGGGGCATTCAGGTCTTTGGAGATGGACTTGTAGCCTTGAGATTGCTCATGCTTCCTCACAATTTGGTTTCTCAAGTCCTCAGACAGTTCTTTGGTCTTCTTTCTTTTCTCCATGCTCAATGTGGTACACACAAGGACACAGGACAGAGGTTGAGTCAACTTTAATCCATGTCAACTGGCTGCAAGTGTGATTTAGTTATTGCCAACACCTGTTAGGTGCCACAGGTAAGTTACAGGTGCTGTTAATTACACAAATTAGAGAAGCATCACATGATTTTTCTAACAGTGCCAATACTTTTGTCCACCCCCTATTTTATGTTTGGTGTGGAATTAGATCCAATTTGGCTTTAGGACAATTCTTTTTGTGTTTTTTCATTGAAGACAAATTAAATGAAGATAATAATACCAAAGAATTTGTGATTGCAATCATTTTCAGGAAGAAACTGAGTATTATCTGACAGAATTGCAGGGGTGTCAATACTTTTGGCCACAACTGTAGGGCAAATGCCTTAAGCAATTAAAGGGTGTACTTTTTATGATATGCCATTTTCTGCTGCTATTTTATCAGGAATTTATATGAAAATAAATAGAATTTTGGGGTTCAGCGCACTGAATATAAAAACCGCGTATAAAAATTAATCTATATTCATTAAAGATTAAAACAATATTTTATTGATTTCTCGTGCTGCCATGTACTATATAAAAAACAATATTAAAAGCGATAAATATGTATCAAAAAGGATCCATTCAGGGAATATGTCCCATCAGAATTTTCTGTAGGCCTTTTCCTATAGTCCTGGCGTAGGTGCTATGGATTACTTCGTTTGTTTTCTTTTATTATTCTTTTGATAATCCTATAGGAAATGAAATTTAGGGTGTAAGGCGGCCGTCACACGCACAGATATCGCGCAAGATATCGCTTGAACGCGGCAGATTAAACATCGCGTAAGCGATGTCTGTGCGTGTGACGGCAGGATACGACGAGCGAGATCTGATCAAATCGCTAAATCGAGATCTGAGGCCCGGTCCTCAGATCTAGCGATTTACGATTTAGCGATCTGCTTCATCGTGGTGTATAACACCACGATGAGCGATCTCCCAGCGGCAGAGCCTATGCTGGGAGATGGTAACTATGGTACACGTCGGGTAACTAAGCGACGCGCGGCGCCTAGTAACCCGATGTGTACCATAGTTACCAGCGAGATCGCGGATCCACATCGCTGGTGAGTCTGTCTGTGTGACATCTCACCAGCGATGTGAGCGATATTGTAAGCGATCGCGCGTGCACGTGATCGCTTACAATATCGTTCTAGATATCTGTGCATGTGACGGCCGCCTTAGAATGGCTATATGAGACCTGCATAAAGAAGATGTCTTTTGAGAAGGTGAGCGCGACGGTTGCCTACCTTTCTGATGGATAGGGGTTATTTGTCAGCTGTCGTATTGCTTTCTACGGTTCTCCCAGTATGCGATAGGTTCATACTTAAAATCTGAAACACGAGTGAAAGTATAACTTATAAGGTCTATGGGAGTAGTTTTACACCCTAAATGGTGCAGACATTGCTAGAAAATAAAGTATAAAAACAAAAATATAGCGTTGATACCTGTATACAAAGAGATGTAACCTTCTAATATTCTCCTAGGATCGAGGATGCAGTTCTTAATTCTGAAGATACAGATATCAAACACTATAAGCCACTTGCTGTGTAATCTAATATAACATCTAGATTAAATAAGCTGTTTTTTTTTTTTTTTTTTACCAGGGGGATCTTAATTAGAAGATCTTTAGTGAAGTGATCCTCCCATGT
The DNA here is from genome assembly GCA_033576535.1 of Allobates femoralis. Classification (NCBI taxonomy): domain Eukaryota; kingdom Metazoa; phylum Chordata; class Amphibia; order Anura; family Aromobatidae; genus Allobates; species Allobates femoralis. The sequence goes on along the minus strand of JARQOC010000002.1, from coordinate 219,502,212 downwards.
GTATAAATCTGTGGAAAAAGTGTCAGGATTAATTGTGTGTTTTTTAATTCCTGTGATTCTTCAACATAATAGCATACAGGAGATTGTTGATTAATCTTATGTGGTCTAACCTTTAGAAGGATGCCATATTCATAGTAGAAGCAAAAGGTAGAAAGATTGTTCAAATGTCCTGTGTGGTGCTTTCACCTGAAACTGAAACAAAGGGGGACTTGTTCAGGTTGATTCTATGTAATGTTGTGTATCTGATTAGTATAGGGAACACTGGCTGAAAGAACTCAATCTACCTTGGTAGTAATATTTTCAAGAGCTACCATGCCATTTCATCACTTACCCAGCGCTTCCCCCGGTCTTGTATGTGTGGCTGGCTCCAAATCAGAAGGGAGAGAGCAGGAGCCAGACACGCTGGCCCGCGCTGTGCAGCGGTGTGGCGTCTTCCGGGTTGCGGTCTCGGGTTTGGCTACGTCACACTGTCAGCTGATCGTCTGCGTCATCTAGGGTCGGTGCCTAGGGGCTGGACTGCGTCTGACAAGTGCTGTAATGCTGGAGAGGTTGCACAGAAGTGCAGTCTCTGAACTGACAGGTCTGGAGATCGACCGGTTTCAAAGGGAAACGCCCTTCTTCCTCAGGATGGCCAGCTGCTGTCTGTGTCCAGTCTTATATAGCATTCTCATGTGTGACTTAGTTGCTTGAAGTGAAAAAAATGGCTGCTGCTCATACTACCTTGTGTATAGGAATTAAATAATCTGAGCCAGTGGATTTGATTAGATTTCATGCATGATTTTACCATCTACTTCATTTCTTTATTTCTCATATGGTCCTGTGTATTGCAATATTGTAATTTCTTCTTATTTAGTGGATATTTCAGTAGATTCAATTCTTCTTTTTGCATTTCTTATGTTGTTTGTTGTGATTGGCACTACTTGTCCTTTGTGCATAAACTTAGCTGTCTGAATTTTTTTTTTTTTTCCCCCCAATGGAGCTTGTTTCAATGGGTTTCTCTGTGGGGCATTTTTCACTCATTTCCTTCATTTTAATTTTCCTGCATTTTTCATACATACATCCCTGGTATTTGTTCCTCGTCTATTGTTTGGAATATTTTTTATTTATTTATTTCACCTTGTCTGCTATAGAGTTTAATGTGAATAGATATATAAATGTAGATACGTAAATTTATTCAGAGGGGATTGGCAGTCCATGATTGTTTCCTAGATTCAAATCTGCATGCTAACTCTGGGCTATCTTTTTGATGATGATATCATATTTTTGCCGCGTGTTTAGGACAGGGCCTCTATTTAAAACCGAACAATTCAGTGCCATGGTTAAGTCCTATTGGGATGAGGGAATTGAGTTCATAAATCCACCTCGTTTCTGCCCTGGACATCCTCTCTAAATGATTACCACCCCTCCAGTGTTTTTGTATCTGTTCTATCGCAAAAAAAGTAGCTTCTGTACAGGAGGAGTTGTGATGATTTTTGAAATGCCTACTCAGAGAGTGTCCTGAAAAACCTTTTTCTATATTTCTAACATGCTCCGCTATTCTGGTGGCCAGCATCCTCGATATCCTTCTTATGTATAATTTGTCACATGGACACCTTATAATGTAAATTACACTCCTAGAGTGGCATGTTAAAAGTCTCTTAATTGTGAACGATTTTCTGTCTATGGGTGCTTCAAACTGTCTGATTATTTTCTTGGAAGTGTCCATGGCCATACAGCCCCTACATTCTCTGCATGGTCTAAAGCCACCATTTTCACTTTTATTCCATACTGTGTGTAGATCCGTTTGTTCTCCATTCGCGGTTTTGACTGATGGAGCAATCATCATGCTCAGCGGGGTACCTCGTCTGTATATGACTTTGGGGCAGTTGGAAAGGAATTCACCGATGGTTTTATCGTGTTTCAAAAAGTGCCAATGTTTCCTAAAGGGGATGTCACACGCGTCAATATCGCTGTCAATGTCGCTCATACGTCACGGATTTTCAGTCGCTCGAGCGACGTAAAAGTGACGCAGGAGCGACATTGAAGCGTGTGACCAAGCGATGCAACCAGCTATATGTCGCTGATCGCCGATCGCAGGTTTCACTGCCAGACATAAAACCTGTCGCTCATCGCTCAGTAGACCTTGTGCATCGCTGCGTGTGACACTAAACTCAGCGACGTAGTTTCTATTTTGACAACGTACAAGCGACTAAATAAAATCGCTTGCAAGATGGCGACATCACCGCATCGCTGGGTCATATTGACGCGTGTGACATCTTACCTGCGATAATTCCACATCGCTCAGGCGATTAAAAATTTGTGACGCATGAGTGATATCGCGGGCGACATTGACACGTGTGACAGGCCCTTAAGGATTTTTTCAAATCCCTTGTAATTAGAATGGTATTCTGTAATGAAAGATAATTTCTTTATCTGATGTTCAATTGAGTATGTTCTATTATCTTTTACTTTGTTTTTAAGGAGATTAGTTCTATCTAGATTGGCCACATTCATTATTTGGAGGTCTAGGTCTTCTTCTTTATATCCTTTCAGTCTAAATTCATTTTTCATGCGTAGTGCTTCTTCTAGGAAATGGGTTTTGTTCGTGCAGTTCCTACGCAATCTTGTGAATTGTCCTTTAGGGATATTTCTTAGCCATTTGGGTAGATGGCAACTAGTGATTGGTAGATAACTGTTTGATTCAACTTCCTTTCTGTAAGTTCTTGTGCATATAAGATTGGATTGATCTATATAGATTTGGAGATCCAGAAAGTTAATTACCTCTTTATTCATTATTGCCGTAAACTCTAGACCATAGATGTTACTCCGAATGTCAGTAAGGAACTGATCGACTGATCCTGCCGTATCATCCCAAATGAAAAGTATATCGTCGATGTATCGATGCCATGCTATTAATCCTTTCCTTAGGGTGTTGGCTAGATATATGGATTCTTCCTCCCATTTACCCATGTAGAGATTCGCATATCCAGGCGCGAAACGCGTGCCCATTGCGGTGCCCCACTGCTGCTTATAGATTGTCTTCTTGTACTTGAAAAAATTATGTTCTAGGATGAAGTTAATGCACTCCATCAGAAAATCAATCTGATCTCCTCTCAAGAAGTTTGATTTTTCCAGGAAATACCTCGTTGCGCTGCATCCTTTTTCATGTTCGATGATGGTGTAAAGGGATTTGACATCAAGGGTGCCAAGTGTATAGCTGGATTTCCAACTGATACTTCCAAGTATCTGTAGAGTGTGGGTGGTATCCTTTAGGTATGCTGGTAATTTAACTACACATTTTTGTAGATACCAGTCAATGTATTGAGAAAGATTTGATGTCAAGGAGTTAATGCCTGAGATTATAGAACGGCCGGGTGGATTTTGTGTATTCTTGTGAACTTTGGGGTTCTGATAGAACACTGCCATACATGGGGTTTTATTATTCACAAATTTGAACTCCTTTTTGTTCAGAATGCCTGCATGAAGGCCTTTTGTTGTTAATCTGTCTAGTAATCTTTTGTAACCTTCCGTTGGGTCAGTTTTTAAGATTTGGTAAGTCTGCTGATCGTTTAATATCTTCATCGATTCTTCGTGGTAGTCCTTAGTGTTGAGAATAACTATAGTTCCTCCTTTGTCTGCAGGACGTATGATGATTTGGTCATTCTCTTGTAGTGATTTGACTCGTTTTCTTTCTTCGTCATATTCCTCCTGGTGGGCTTCTTCTTTTTCTTTATTTTTCTTATATCTTCCGTTACCAAAGTTTCAAACGTAGAAAACTCTTTTGATTGTTGGTTGACAGGGTCAAAGATTGATTTTTTACATACATTTGAATGTAGTGCCCCTGATGCTACTATATGTGTATCAGTACCTGGGAATTTGAAGAAGTGTTTTTTAATTCTAAGGTTCCTCATGAATTTCTTTAAACTGATAAATAGATCAAAGGGTTTGGCTTCTTTTGATGGAACAAATTTTAGGCCTTTTTGAAGTACCGCTAATTCTTCTTTTTTTTAAATATATGTACTGAGATTGTAGATTTTCTGTGTAAGGTCTTCACCAAGGGCTTCTTTGTCCATGTCTATTTTCTTTTTGGAACACTTCCGTCCTCTCGAACCCCTTCTGTTTTTCTTATTTTTGCCATGAAAAAATCCCGCTTGAGATTGGTTTGTGAAAACTTGATCCTTTGATTCTTGGGAGTTTTCATTGGGTTGTTTTTATTCTTATCTCTCTTAGCTCTCGTTGTATTCATCTAAGGTTAGCATACTCTGATAGAAGGAGTCTTGGAGTTCCAAGTCAAAGTCTTCTTCATTTTCATCATCTGCTTCATCTGTGTACTCTGAAGAAGTGGGTGTTCCCAAACTGCATTCTGTGGATTCTTCCATGTAATCGGTTAATGACTTCTCAGACACAAGACTAAGACTGAGCACTGAATTTGTGTTCCCGATTATTCCTTCATAGTCCTGGAAACTTTTGATCTCATATGGGACACCGTCCCTTTGGAACTTGTTGACTTTTTTTGTTAAAATAACTTTCTCTTTTTCTTTTAGACGTCCTGAGATGGCTTTAACTAGTCCATTGTGTTCATCGGATTTTGGAAATTGGTTAAGCTGGTCAATGACGGAGTCGATTTCTAGGCTAATAGTCCTCAAGTTTTCAGTTCTCTTTCCTATTAGGAATTCTAGTATTTGTTCCGCAAAATTATGGAGTAGTCTTTCCCACTGTTTACCTATCGACGGGTTTCCAACGTCTGTACTTAACGTTTTCTCAATTCTCAGCCCTTTTGGAATTTTATTTGTCTTTTGATATACCGTATATACTCGTGTATAAGCCGACCCGTGTATAAGCCGACCCCCCTACTTTTGCCCCCAAAACCTGGGAAAACCTATTGACTCGTGTATAAGCCGAGGGTGGACTCCAGCACAGGCAGCAGCCCCCGAGGTATATACAGGCAGCAGCAGCCCCCGAGGTATATACAGGCAGCAGCAGCCCCCGAGGTATATACAGGCAGCAGCAGCAGCCCCCGAGGTATATACAGGCAGCAGCAGCAGCCCCCGAGGTATATACAGGTAGCAGCAGCAGCCCCCGAGGTATATACAGGCAGCAGCAGCAGCAGCCCCCGAGGTATATACAGGCAGCAGCAGCCCCCAGAGGTATATACAGGCAGCAGCAGCCCCCAGAGGTATATACAGGCAGCAGCAGCCCCCAGAGGTATACACAGGCAGCAGCAGCCCCAGAGGTATATACAGGCAGCAGCAGCCCCAGAGGTATATACAGGCAGCAGCAGCCCCCAGAGGTATATACAGGCAGCAGCAGCCCCCAGAGGTATATACAGGCAGCAGCAGCAGCCCCCAGAGGTATATACAGGCAGCAGCAGCCCCAGAGGTATATACAGGCAGCAGCAGCCCCCAGAGGTATATACAGGCAGCAGCAGCAGCCCCCAGAGGTATATACAGGCAGCAGCAGCCCCCAGAGGTATATACAGGCAGCAGCAGCCCCAGAGATATATTATTATTATTATTATTATTATTATTATTATTTATTTATATAGCGCCATTGGGTTCCATGGCGCTTTACATGAGGATGAGGGAGACAAGAACAAGTACACTAAATCTAGGCGATCAGGACGTACAGGTACAGGAGGGGCAGGGACCCTGTCCACGCGGGCTCACAGTCTATGAGGGGTGGGTTGGGATACAGTAGGATGGGGGAATGTCAGGCGTTCGCCTGGGTCTCATGGCAGGTTGTAGGCTTGACGGAACAGGTGAGTCTTCAGGTGACACTTGAAGTTACTCAGGGTAGGAGAGTGTCTGACGTGTTCGGGTAGGGAGTTCCAGAGTAAGGCAGATGCCCGGGAGAAGTCCTGAACTCGGTTGTGTGAAGAGGTGATGAGGGGGGAGCAGAGGAGGAGTTCTTGGGAGGAGCGGAGGTTGCGTGAGGGTAGGTATCGGGAGACCAGGTCGGAGATGTATGGTGGGGCCAGGTTGTGTATGGCTTTGTACGTCATGGTTAGTGTTTTGAATTGGGATCTCTTGGAGACGGGGAGCCAGTGAAGGGCTTGGCAGAGGGGGGAGACAGGGGAGTAGCGGGAGGACATATAGATGAGTCGGGCAGCGGAGTTGAGGAAAGACTGGAGAGGTGTGAGGGAGTTAGCCGGGAGGCCATTGAGAAGGAGGTTGCAGTAGTCAAGGCGGGAGATGATAAGAGCATGGATGAGTGTTTTAGCGGTGTCGTGGGTGAGGAAGGAGCGGATCCGTGAGATGTTCTTGAGCTGGAGCCGGAGGGATGTGGTGAGGGCCTCGATGTGGGGTTTGAAGGATAGGGAGGAGTCGAGGATTACCCCGAGGCACTTGGCTTGGGGGACTGGGGAGAGGGTGCAGTCGTTGATGCAGATGGATAGGTTGGGAGGTGGGGTGGAATTTCTTGGGGGGAAGACTATGAATTCAGTTTTGTCCATGTTGAGTTTAAGGAAGCGGGCAGAGAAGAAGGATGAGATGGCGGAAAGGCATTGAGGGATTTTCGAGAGTAGGGAGGTGATGTCAGGGCCGGACAGGTAGATTTGGGTGTCGTCGGCGTAGAGGTGGTACTGGAGGCCATGGGACTCGATGAGTTGCCCTAGGCCGAGAGTGTAAATGGAGAAAAGTAGGGGTCCCAGGACCGAACCTTGGGGGACTCCGACAGAAAGGGGGTAGGGTGAGGAGGAGGTGTGGGAGTGGGAGACGCTGAAGGTCCGGTCTGCTAGGTATGAGGAGATCCAGGAGAGGGCAAGGTGGGTGATGCCAAGGGATTCCAGGATCCGGAGAAGAAGGGAGTGGTCAACCGTGTCGAAAGCGGCAGACAGGTCAAGGAGTAGCAGGATGGAGTAGTGGTGTTTGTTCTTGGCGGTCAGTATGTCGTTGGTGACTTTAGTCAGGGCTGTTTCGGTGGAATGGAGGGGTCGGAAGCCGGACTGTAGGCGGTCGAAGTGGGAGCACGAGGAGAGGTGAGAGGACAGTTCGGAGTGGACGTGTTGTTCAAGTAGCTTAGAGGCGAATGGGAGAAGACATATGTGGCGATAGTTAGAGACAGAGGTAGGGTCAAGTGAGGGTTTTTTTAGGATGGGCGTGATTAGGGCGTGTTTGAAGGCCGAGGGGAAGGTACCAGTGCTAAGTGAAAGGTTAAAGAGGTGGGTGAGGGCTGGGATGAAAATGGAGGTGTGGTTGGGAATGAGGTGGGATGGGAGCGGGTCGTGGGCGCTGGTGGTGAGGTGTGATTTTGACAGGAGGGAGGAGAGTTGGTCTTCAGTTATGGGGGGGAAGTGGCTGATGGAGGAGGAGGGCAGTGTAGGTGGGAAGGGGAGTTGTGGGGATAGTGGACCGAAGCTGCTTCTGATCTTGTCGATCTTCTCCTTGAAGAAGGTCGCAAAGTCTTCAGCAGAGATGAGGAGAGAAGGGGGAGGAGCAGGTGGGCGAAGTAAGGAGTTGAAAGTTTTGAAGAGCTGTTTGGGGTTGCGGGACAGAGAGGTTATAAGGGATGAGAAGAACACTTGCTTGGCGGGTAGCGAGTGCCGTCTTGAAGTCAGTGATGGATTGCTTGAACAGAGCAAAGTGCTCGGGGGTGTGAGACTTTTTCCATCTCCTCTCGGCGACTCTGGACGCCGTCTCAGGTTTTTAGTGAGGGTGGTGTGCCAGGGTTGCCTGTTAATGCGTGGAGCATGGAGAGTGAGGGGGGCGGCTAGGTCGAGAGCGTTCATTATGGTGGTGTTGTATAGGGTGGTGGCAATGTCAATGTCGTCAGCGCAGGGTAGGTTGGTGAGAGGGAGGAGTGATTCAGAGAATAAAGGAAGATCAAGATCTTTTAGGTTTCGGCGAGGGTGATCAAGTTTGCGGAGAGGGGGTAGTGTGGCAGGGGAGGAGAGGGCGGAGAAGGTCAAGAGATGGTGGTCGGACAGTGTGAGTACCGAGGTTGTGAGGTTAGAGAGGGAGCAAAGGCGGGTAAAGATGAGGTCAAGCGTGTGGCCTTGTTCGTGGGTGGGAGAGGAGGACCATTGGGAGAGCCCTAGGGAAGTGGTCAAGGAAAGAAGGTTGGAGGCGGCTGGACGGGGAGTGTCAATGGGGATATTGAAGTCGCCCATGATGATGGAGGGGATGTCAGTGGAGAGGAAGTGAAGTAGCCAGGTGGTGAAGTGGTCAAGGAAGGAGGCGGTGGGTCCGGGGGGGCGGTAGATGATGGCTATTTGGAGGTTGCAGGGGGAGAAGATTCGGACTGAGTGGGCTTCGAAGGAGGGGACAGTGACGGATGGGGGCTGGGGGATGGGGCTGAAGGTGCAGGAGTTGGACAGCAGTATGCCGACTCCACCGCCGTGCTTGCCAGAGGGACGGGGGGTGTGGGACAGGCTGAGGCCGCCGTAGGATAGTGCGGCAGGGGAGGCCGTGTCGGAAGGGGTGAGCCAGGTCTCGGTGAGGCCAAGGAATGACAGTTTCCTGGAGATAAAGAGATCATGGATGTCGGGGAGTTTGTTGCACACTGAGCGGGCATTCCAGAGTGCGCCGGGTAGAGCGGTAGGTGGGGCATGGGTTGGGGGAATGGGTCTGATGTTGGTGGGGTTGCGAGAGCTAGTGGTGGTGAGGTTGCGAGGGTTGGCGGTGGGTCGCGGGATGAAGGTTGTTGTGGGGATGTTGCGGGGGGGGGCCAGGATTGGGGGAGATGTCACCGGCAAGGAGGAGGAGTAGGCCGAGGGTTAGCAGGTGGGAGCATGAGAGCTTGCGAGGCGGGCGTGCTTGTTTGGTGATTGAGGATTGAAAGTGAATGAAAAGGTCGGTAAAGTGGGTGAGGTGGTTCGGCAGGATGGAGGGTGAGAGCAGTATTTTGTTGCTGGGAGGGGGGACAAGTGGGGGTAGTAGGAAGTGGAGAAGGATGGGAGTGAGAGTGAGGAGTAGCGGGAACATTGCATACGGAGAACAGGGAGTGAGTGTGGCAGCAGGGGTCAGAAGCAGAGTGGGGAAAGTTGTTGTAGTGGGTGAATGGTCATCAGTGGGGAGCGGTCACGGGATGAGGTGATGACCAGGGGATGAGATGTAAGGTGGGGGGTCAGATGGATGGGTCAGATGGGGAAGTTGGGGGATGAGATGTAAGGTGGGGGGTCAGATGGATGGGTCAGATGGGGAAGCAGCAGCCCCCAGAGATATATACAGGCAGCAGCAGCCCCCAGAGGTATATACAGGCAGCAGCAGGCCCCCAGTGGGGTATACAGCAGGCCCCCATATACAGCAGGCCCCCAGTGGCACTCGCCCCCCCACACTGTGCAGTGCCCCCCTCCCGATGCATTATCTTACCATCCAGCCGCGTCTTCATCACTGCCGGTCCTCCCGTCCATCCTCGCGCGCTGCGTTCCCGGTCTCATGTGACCCGGCGGTCGCAGTCGGATGACGTCATCGCGCCGGGTCACGTGAGAGCTGAACACAGCGCGAGAGGATGGACGGGAGGACGGTGATGAAGACGCGGCTGGATGGTAACATAATGCATCGGGAGGGGGGGGCTCTGCACAGTGTGGGGGGGCGAGTGCCATTGGGGGCCTGCTGTATATGGGGGCCTGCTGTATACCCCACTGGGGGCCTGTAAACATCTGGGGGCTGTATGCACGGCTCCCCTGCCACTGTGATGGGCGGGGGGAGCCGTGCATATCTAATGAGCGGCCCCATGTGACGGGCCGCTCTGTCAGGAGCCTCCCCCCGCCTCCTCCAGCCTCCCCAGCACCCGGACACAGCCCCCACACAGCACATGTACCGTATAGACCCGTGTATAAGCCGAGGGGGGGACTTTTCAGCCCAATTTTTGGGCTGAAAAACTCGGCTTATACACGAGTATATACGGTAGTTTAAGGGTGGCCACTTCCCATAGATCTCTCATCTCTACCTCCAGTAGTTTTTCTAGTGATTTAAGTAACTTCCTTTCCTCTAACTTTTGTGATTCATTGATGGGTCCAGGTTGTGGTTGGAAAAAATGTCCTGTTATATACCGTATTTTTCGCTTTTTAAGACGCACTTTTGTTTCCCCCACATTGGGGGTGAAACGGGGGTGCGTCTTAAAAAGCAAATGTTAAAAAAAAAAGAAAAAAAAAAATCTTACTGAGGGGGGTGGGGTGTATAGCGGGGGTGTCCGATGCGGTTGTCATGGGGCCACGGAGGTTGGGGACCAAGGCAGAAGCTGCGGGGGTGTTGCGCCGGTCTCCGGTGGGCGCCGCCATTATTATTTCCCAGCATGCATTGCCTACTCAGCAATGCATGCTCTAGTGTCCAGAAATGGCCGTGATCGCGGTCTGCGCATGCGCCGCGGCCATTTTCATATATTCTATTTTCCAGACTTCAAGAAAATGGCGGCGGCGCTTGCGCAGACCGCGATCCGCGGCCATTTTTAGACACTAGAGCATGCATTGCCAAACAGGCAATGCATGCTGGGAAATAATAATGGCGGCGCCCACCAGAGACTAGCGTAACACTCCCGCAGCTCCTGCCTTGGCCCCCTACCTCTGTGGCCCACCGGAGACCGGCGGAACACCCCCGCAGCTCCTGCCTTGGCCCCCTACCTCTGTGGCCCACCGGAGACCGGCGGAACACCCCCGCAGCTCCTGCCTTGGCCCCCAACCTCCGTGCCCCACCGGAGACCGGCTCGACACCCCCACAGCTCCTGCCTTGGCCCCAACCTCTGTGGCTCCCTCGGTAAGACTTGGGGGGCCTATGTACCAGGATGTATGTTCCCCATTCTGGGACATATATCAGGAGGGGGAATATAGATAATGGATGGAGGCATAGAAACCAGGATGGGGGCATATACCATATATCAGGAAGGGGCATATATACCAGGATGGGAGCATGCATACCAGGAGGGGGACCATATATCAGGAGGGGGCACATATACCAGAATGGAGACAAATATACCAGGATAGGGGACATACAATCAGTCTATAAGACAGACATTGGCATTATAAGACAGACCCCATTTAACATTAAAAATTATTTTTTTCTCTTTTTCTTCACTAAATTTGGGGGTGCGTCTTATAATCTGGTGCGTCTTATAAAGCGAAAAATACGGTATTTCTTGCGGACGTTTCTCTCCTTAATGAGGGCTTCTGTCCTCATATTGGCCTTCTCTAAAACAACAGTGTCTACACGGATTAGAATGTCTAAATTAATTATGTACAGGATGACACTGGAGCTGGTATTGACGGACACGAACTAGTATGCTCATACACCACTGAGTGTCCGTGTGCTGCTAGGAAACCCCTGAGGACCTCTGTGTAGGAATACCTCTATGGCTGAGACACTCGCCCTTACACATAAAATAAATAGATAAATCAGACATCAGCAATGAACCATTGAGGGAAGACAGAAGTAGACAGGAAAATCAACTCCCCAAAAAAAGCCCTAAAAAAACCTCCAAAAAACACAAAATAAAGACCAAAAAAGGAAAAAGCTCTAAGACAGCCACCCCAAGAAAGTTTCAGGAAAAAATGTCCATATGCAAGAAACAAACCAAAGTCAAAGATACTCCGGACGCATTGGATCAATCACAAAGGAGGCAAGGAATAATCTTGGAGATAAGAATAAAAACAACCCAATGAAAACTCCCAAGAATCAAGGATCAAGTTTTCACAAACCAATCTCAAGCGGGATTTTTTCATGGCAAAAATAAGAAAAACAGAAGGGGTTCGAGAGGACGGAAGTGTTCCAAAAAGAAAATAGACATGGACAAAGAAGCCCCTGGTGAAGACCTTACACAGAAAATCTACAATCTCAGTACATATATTTTAAAAAAAGAAGAATTAGCGGTACTTCAAAAAGGCCTAAAATTTGTTCCATCAAAAGAAGCCAAACCCTTTGATCTATTTATCAGTTTAAAGAAATTCATGAGGAACCTTAGAATTAAAAAACACTTCTTCAAATTCCCAGGTACTGATACACATATAGTAGCATCAGGGGCACTACATTCAAATGTATGTAAAAAATCAATCTTTGACCCTGTCAACCAACAATCAAAAGAGTTTTCTACGTTTGAAACTTTGGTAACGGAAGATATAAGAAAAATAAAGAAAAAGAAGAAGCCCACCAGGAGGAATATGACGAAGAAAGAAAACGATGCAGTCAAATCACTACAAGAGAATGACCAAATCATCATACGTCCTGCAGACAAAGGAGGATCTATAGTTATTCTCAACACTAAGGACTACCACGAAGAATCGATGAAGATATTAAACGATCAGCAGACTTACCAAATCTTAAAAACTGACCCAACGGAAGGTTACAAAAGATTACTAGACAGATTAACAACAAAAGGCCTTCATGCAGGCATTCTGAACAAAAAGGAGTTCAAATTTGTGAATTATAAAACCCCATGTATGGCAGTGTTCTATCAGAACCCCAAAGTTCACAAGAATACACAAAATCCACCCGGCCGTCCTATAATCTCAGGCATTAACTCCTTGACATCAAATCTTTCTCAATACATTGACTGGTATCTACAAAAATGTGTAGTTAAATTACCAGCATACCTAAAGGATACCACCCACACTCTACAGATACTTGGAAGTATCAGTTGGAAATCCAGCTATACACTTGGCACCCTTGATGTCAAATCCCTTTACACCATCATCGAACATGAAAAAGGATGCAGCGCAACGAGGTATTTCCTGGAAAAATCAAACTTCTTGAGAGGAGATCAGATTGATTTTCTGATGGAGTGCATTAACTTCATCCTAGAACATAATTTTTTCAAGTACAAGAAGACAATCTATAAGCAGCAGTGGGGCACCGCAATGGGCACGCGTTTCGCGCCTGGATATGCGAATCTCTACATGGGTAAATGGGAGGAAGAATCCATATATCTAGCCAACACCCTAAGGAAAGGATTAATAGCATGGCATCGATACATCGACGATATACTTTTCATTTGGGATGATACGGCAGGATCAGTCGATCAGTTCCTTACTGACATTCGGAGTAACATCTATGGTCTAGAGTTTACGGCAATAATGAATAAAGAGGTAATTAACTTTCTGGATCTCCAAATCTATATAGATCAATCCAATCTTATATGCACAAGAACTTACAGAAAGGAAGTTGAATCAAACAGTTATCTACCAATCACTAGTTGCCATCTACCCAAATGGCTAAGAAATATCCCTAAAGGACAATTCACAAGATTGCGTAGGAACTGCACGAACAAAACCCATTTCCTAGAAGAAGCACTACGCATGAAAAATGAATTTAGACTGAAAGGATATAAAGAAGAAGACCTAGACCTCCAAATAATGAATGTGGCCAATCTAGATAGAACTAATCGCCTTAAAAACAAAGTAAAAGATAATAGAACATACTCAATTGAACATCAGATAAAGAAATTATCTTTCATTACAGAATACCATTCTAATTACAAGGGATTTGAAAAAATCCTTAGGAAACATTGGCACTTTTTGAAACACGATAAAATCATCGGTGAATTCCTTTCCAACTGCCCCAAAGTCATATACAGACGAGGTACCCCGCTGAGCATGATGATTGCTCCATCAGTCAAAACCGCGAATGGAGAACAAATGGATCTACACACAGTATGGAATAAAAGTGAAAATGGTGGCTTTAGACCATGCAGACAATGTAGGGGCTGTATGGCCATGGACACTTCCAAGAAAATAATCAGACAGTTTGAAGCACCCATAGACAGAAAATCGTTCACAATTAAGAGACTTTTAACATGCCACTCTAGGAGTGTAATTTACATTATAAGGTGTCCATGTGACAAATTATACATAAGAAGGATATCGAGGATGCTGGCCACCAGAATAGCGGAGCATGTTAGAAATATAGAAAAAGGTTTTTCAGGACACTCTCTGAGTAGGCATTTCAAAAATCATCACAACTCCTCCTGTACAGAAGCTACTTTTTTTGCGATAGAACAGATACAAAAACACTGGAGGGGTGGTAATCATTTAGAGAGGATGTCCAGGGCAGAAACGAGGTGGATTTATGAACTCAATTCCCTCATCCCAATAGGACTTAACCATGGCACTGAATTGTTCGGTTTTAAATAGAGGCCCTGTCCTAAACACGCGGCAAAAATATGATATCATCATCAAAAAGATAGCCCAGAGTTAGCATGCAGATTTGAATCTAGGAAACAATCATGGACTGCCAATCCCCTCTGAATAAATTTACGTATCTACATTTATATATCTATTCACATTAAACTCTATAGCAGACAAGGTGAAATAAATAAATAAAAAATATTCCAAACAATAGACGAGGAACAAATACCAGGGATGTATGTATGAAAAATGCAGGAAAATTAAAATGAAGGAAATGAGTGAAAAATGCCCCACAGAGAAACCCATTGAAACAAGCTCCATTGGGGGAAAAAAAAAAAAAATTCAGACAGCTAAGTTTATGCACAAAGGACAAGTAGTGCCAATCACAACAAACAACATAAGAAATGCAAAAAGAAGAATTGAATCTACTGAAATATCCACTAAATAAGAAGAAATTACAATATTGCAATACACAGGACCATATGAGAAATAAAGAAATGAAGTAGATGGTAAAATCATGCATGAAATCTAATCAAATCCACTGGCTCAGTTTATTTAATTCCTATACACAAGGTAGTATGAGCAGCAGCCATTTTTTTCACTTCAAGCAACTAAGTCACACATGAGAATGCTATATAAGACTGGACACAGACAGCAGCTGGCCATCCTGAGGAAGAAGGGCGTTTCCCTTTGAAACCGGTCGATCTCCAGACCTGTCAGTTCAGAGACTGCACTTCTGTGCAACCTCTCCAGCATTACAGCACTTGTCAGACGCAGTCCAGCCCCTAGGCACCGACCCTAGATGACGCAGACGATCAGCTGACAGTGTGACGTAGCCAAACCCGAGACCGCAACCCGGAAGACGCCACACCGCTGCACAGCGCGGGCCAGCGTGTCTGGCTCCTGCTCTCTCCCTTCTGATTTGGAGCCAGCCACACATACAAGACCGGGGGAAGCGCTGGGTAAGTGATGAAATGGCATGGTAGCTCTTGAAAATATTACTACCAAGGTAGATTGAGTTCTTTCAGCCAGTGTTCCCTATACTAATCAGATACACAACATTACATAGAATCAACCTGAACAAGTCCCCCTTTGTTTCAGTTTCAGGTGAAAGCACCACACAGGACATTTGAACAATCTTTCTACCTTTTGCTTCTACTATGAATATGGCATCCTTCTAAAGGTTAGACCACATAAGATTAATCAACAATCTCCTGTATGCTATTATGTTGAAGAATCACAGGAATTAAAAAACACACAATTAATCCTGACACTCTTTCCACAGATTTATACACATGGGAGGATCACTTCACTAAAGATCTTCTAATTAAGATCCCCCTGGTAAAAAAAAAAAAAAAAAAAAAACAGCTTACTGTATATACTCGTGTATAAGCCGACCCATGTATAAGCCGACCCCCCTACTTTTGCCCCCAAAATCTGGGAAAAACTATTGACTTGTGTATAAGCCGAGGGTGGACCCCAGCACAGGTATACAGCCCCCAGCAGTGTGGTATACAGGCCCCCCCGATGGTATACAGGCCTCCCCAGTGGTAGTATACAGCCCCCAGCAGTGTGGTATACAGTAGCCTCCCCAGTGGTATATTCAGGCCCCAGCAGTGTTACAGCCGCCTTCCCAGGGTATATTCAGCAGCAGCCCCAGGGTATATACAGCAGCAGCCCCAGGGTATATACAGCAGCAGCCCCATGGTATATACAACAGCAGCCCCATGGTATATACAGCAGCAGCCCCAGGGTATATACAGCAGCAGCCCCATGGTACATACAGCAGCAGCCCCATGGTACATACAGCAGCAGCCCCAGGGTACATACAGCAGCAGCCCCAGGGTACATACAGCAGCAGCCCCAGGGTATATACAGCAGCAGCCCCAGGGTATATACAGCAGCAGCCCCAGGGTATATACAGCAGCAGCCCGAGGTATACAGGCCCCCCCATGCTCTGCAAACCTGTAAAGGAAGATGATTATACTTATCACTGTCCCGGTGCCGTCCCGCTCTGCATCGCGATCCTCCATCTGCATCACGATCCTCCATCTGCATCGCGATCCTCCATCTTCATTCACCGGCTTCCGACTTCCTGTGTTCTGCGCCGAATGACGTCAGTGTCGGCGCCGACAGGACAGGACAGGGACGGCACCGGGACAGTGATAAGTATAATCATCTTCCTTTACAGGTTTACGGAGCATGGGGGGGCCTGTATGCTGATGGGGGGCCTGTATACCTCGGGGGGGGGGGGGGGCGCCCGTGTAGTGACTCGCATATAAGCCGAGGGGGTAACTTTTCAGCCCAATTTTTGGGCTGAAAAACTCGGCTTATACGCGAGTATATAAGGTATTTAATCTAGATGTTATATTAGATTACACAGCAAGTGGCTTATAGCGTTTGATATCTGTATCTTCAGAATTAAGAACTGCATCCTCGATCCTAGGAGAATATTAGAAGGTTACATCCCTTTGTATACAGGTATCAACACTATATTTTTGTTTTTATACTTTATTTTCTAGCAATGTCTGCACCAGGGGCGTAACTAGAACTGGCAGGGCCCCATAGCAAACTTTTGAACGGGGCCCCCTCCAAGACACGCCCCCAATGACACGCCCCTCCAAGACATGCCCCCCAAATGACACGCCCCTTCAAGACACACCCCCTTACAGGCCCCAGCAGTATATACAGCAGCCCCAGTGGTATACCGCAGCCTCTCCAGTGGTATATACAGGCCCCAGCAGTATTACAGCAGCCTCCGCAGTGGTGGTATATACAGGCCCCAGTGGTGGTATACAGGGCCCCTGGTGGTGGTATACAGGGCCCCTGGTGGTGGTATATACAGGCCCTGGTGGTGGTATATACAGAGCCCCTGGTGGTAGTATACAGAGCCCCTGGTGGTGGTATATACAGGCCCCTGGTGGTATTATACAGAGCCCCTGGTGGTGGTATATACAGGCCCCTGGTGGTAGTATACAGAGCCCCTGGTGGTGGTTTATACTGGCCCCTGGTGGTGGTATACAGGGCTCCTGGTGGTGGTATATACAGAGCCCCTGGTGGTAGTATACAGAGCCCCTGGTGGTGGTATATACAGGCCCCTGGTGGTAGTATACAGAGCCCCTGGTGGTGGTATATACAGGCCCCTGGTGGTAGTATACAGGCCCCTGGTGGTGGTATATACAAAGCCCCTGGTGGTAGTATACAGGCCCTGGTGGTGGTATATACAGAGCCCCTGGTGGTAGTATACAGGCCCCTGGTGGTAGTATACAGGCCCCTGGTGGTAGTATACAGAGCCCCTGGTGGTGGTATATACAGGCCCCTGGTGGTAGTATACAGAGCCCCTGGTGGTGGTATATACAGGCCCCTGGTGGTAGTATACAGAGCCCCTGGTGGTGGTATATACAAAGCCCCTGGTGGTAGTATACAGGCCCTGGTGGTGGTATATACAGAGCCCCTGGTGGTAGTATACAGGCCCCTGATGGTAGTATACAGGCCCCTGGTGGTAGTATACAGGCCCCTGGTGGTAGTATACAGGCCCCTGGTGGTAGTATACAGGCCCCTGGTGGTAGTATACAGAGCCCCTGGTGGTGGTATATACAGGCCCCTGGTGGTAGTATACAGAGCCCCTGGTGGTAGTATAAAGGCCCCTGGTGGTGGTAGTATACAGAGCCCCTGGTGGTGGTAGTATACAGAGCCCCTGGTGGTGGTAGTATACAGAGCCCCTGGTGGTAGTATACAGAGCCCCTGGTGGTAGTATACAGAGCCCCTGGTGGTGGTAGTATACAGGCCCCTGGTGGTGGTATATACAAAGCCCCTGGTGGTAGTATACAGGCCCCTGGTGGTGGTATATACAGAGCCCCTGGTGGTAGTATACAGGCCCCTGGTGGTAGTATACAGGCCCCTGGTGGTAGTATACAGAGCCCCTGGTGGTGGTATATACAGGCCCCTGGTGGTAGTATACAGAGCCCCTGGTGGTGGTATATACAGGCCCCTGGTGGTAGTATACAGAGCCCCTGGTGGTGGTATATACAAAGCCCCTGGTGGTAGTATACAGGCCCCTGGTGGTGGTATATACAGAGCCCCTGGTGGTAGTATACAGGCCCCTGGTGGTAGTATACAGGCCCCTGGTGGTAGTATACAGGCCCCTGGTGGTAGTATACAGGCCCCTGGTGGTAGTATACAGGCCCCTGGTGGTAGTATACAGAGCCCCTGGTGGTGGTATATACAGGCCCCTGGTGGTAGTATACAGAGCCCCTGGTGGTGGTATATACAGGCCCCTGGTGGTAGTATACAGAGCCCCTGGTGGTAGTATAAAGGCCCCTGGTGGTGGTAGTATACAGAGCCCCTGGTGGTGGTAGTATACAGAGCCCCTGGTGGTGGTAGTATACAGAGCCCCTGGTGGTAGTATACAGAGCCCCTGGTGGTGGTAGTATACAGAGCCCCTGGTGGTGGTAGTATACAGAGCCCCTGGTGGTGGTAGTATACAGAGCCCCTGGTGGTGGTAGTATACAGAGCCCCTGGTGGTGGTAGTATACAGAGCCCCTGGTGGTGGTAGTATACAGAGCCCCTGGTGGTGGTAGTATACAGAGCCCCTGGTGGTGGTAGTATACAGAGCCCCTGGTGGTGGTAGTATACAGAGCCCCTGGTGGTGGTAGTATACAGAGCCCCTGGTGGTAGTATACAGGCCCCTGGTGGTAGTATACAGAGCCCCTGGTGGTGGTAGTATACAGAGCCCCTGGTGGTAGTATACAGGCCCCTGGTGGTAGTATACAGGCCCCTGGTGGTAGTATACAGGCCCCTGGTGGTGGTAGTATACAGAGCCCCTGGTGGTGGTAGTATACAGAGCCCCTGGTGGTGGTAGTATACAGAGCCCCTGGTGGTGGTAGTATACAGAGCCCCTGGTGGTGGTAGTATACAGAGCCCCTGGTGGTATATACAGAGCCCCTGGTGGTAGTATACAGGCCCCTGGTGGTGGTAGTATACAGAGCCCCTGGTGGTAGTATACAGGCCCCTGGTGGGTATATACAGGCCCCCCACTCCTCCTCTGCTGCACACGTCACCTGTAAAGGAATACATCATACTTACTTATCTCTGCCGGCTGCCGCCGCTCTGCACCGCGCTCCGTCTTCATCCAGCTCCTTCCTGGTTGTGACCGCCGGGCGCAGGAAATGACGTCACAACCAGGAAGAAGCTGGATGAAGACGGAATGCGGTGCAGAGCGGCGGCAGCCGGCAGAGATAAGTAAGTATGATGTATTCCTTTACAGGTGACGTGTGCAGCAGAGGAGGAGTGGGGGGCCTGTATATACACACTGGGGGCCTGTAGCTGAC
This sequence comes from Allobates femoralis, assembly GCA_033576535.1. Taxonomy (NCBI): domain Eukaryota; kingdom Metazoa; phylum Chordata; class Amphibia; order Anura; family Aromobatidae; genus Allobates; species Allobates femoralis. Next base: position 219,482,853 of record JARQOC010000002.1, on the reverse strand, counting down.
CGGATAGCAGCGTAGCGGCGCTGGGTTCGGGCCCCCCACAAGGGCCGGGCCCCAAAGCGACTGCTACGTCTGCTATGCCGGTAGTTACGCCCCTGGTCTGCACCATTTAGGGTGTAAAACTACTCCCATAGACCTTATAAGTTATACTTTCACTCGTGTTTCAGATTTTAAGTATAAACCTATCGCATACTGGGAGAACCGTAGAAAGCAATACGACAGCTGACAAATAACCCCTATCCATCAGAAAGGTAGGCAACCGTCGCGCTCAACTTCTCAAAAGACATCCTCTTTATGCAGGTCTCATATAGCCATTCTTACACCCTAAATTTCATTTCCTATAGGATTATCAAAAGAATAATAAAAGAAAACAAACGAAGTAATCCATAGCACCTACGCCAGGACTATAGGAAAAGGCCTACAGAAAATTCTGATGGGACATATTCCCTGAATGGATCCTCTTTGATACATATTTATCGCTTTTAATATTGTTTTTTATATAGTACATGGCAGCACGAGAAATCAATAAAATATTGTTTTAATCTTTAATGAATATAGATTAATTTTTATACGCGTTTTTATATTCAGTGCGCTGAACCCCAAAATTCTATTTATTTTATGTGTAAGGGCGAGTGTCTCAGCCATAGAGGTATTCCTACACGGAGGTCCTCAGGGGTTTCCTAGCAGCACACGGACACTCAGTGGTGTATGAGCACACTACTTCGTGTCCGTCAATACCTTTACGGCCAGCTCCAGTGTCATCCTGTACATAATTAATTTATATGAAAACCCTTTAAAATAACTATAGCATGTTTAGTCCATGTCATATTATGATTTTCGTCCATAAAATACTTTATTTGCCTACAGTAACAGCCTATAGTATATGCAGTTCTTGGTACTTCATGTGCTACCCATTGAGATAACTATTTTCAAAGATATCTATATCTGGAACGTTGGTTTTACAAGTCCAACATTCACAAATTAAACATGGACCTCAGTTCTAAGACCGATGAGGAATGCTGAGTATGGGTCAGGAGACCCACAACTGGTCTTGACATCATGGTCTATACTATAATAATTGTTGGACATTTGTAAGTGGTCTAAAACTGTTTTCAGATTTACCAAAGCCATATGATCTGTGCCAAGAGTAGATCTGATATGGAAAAAGACAGAACCTGTCCTAAAAGGGAATCTATGATAAAGATTGTCCTGCTTTGTTCAGAATTAAGCCAACTTTGTACTTACTACAAAAAATACATGGTTCACAAATGGAGTTATATTATGATGACTGGTATTATTACCGTAAATTGGCTTATGTGCACATTGCTTTTTTATTTTTGAAGCCGGCATACCCAGTGAGTTTCTAATGCATGAAAAACTTCAAGAAAAAGCTAGCAATGTTTTCCTGAAGCATCTTAATTGGCAACGTTTTGGTTGACCCTGCAATCAAATTGTCCTCGGCATCTATTTTTTTTTTATTTAGTAAAAAGCTGCTTGAAAAGTGGTCAAGTCACATTTTTTAACCTACATGGATTAAAGATGTATAGAGTAAGTTGTATTGCCAGTGCAATACAAATGTTCATTCTTTAGGCACTTTTTCAGTCAGATTTCAGGTGAAGTCTGCTGAAAAAGTCATCATGGGTCCATACCATAGAGCAAAGGTGCCCAACCTGTTGCTAGGGATCCAAATATGACTTGCAGGTCCATAATGTGTGGGCCATGGCTGTCTTCTGGCTTGGTGAATTAGCACCAGGTCTAGCAAATAGCTATGAAGAGCAGTTCTCAAGGTGGTGAATTTTGTGAGTAGCCCGCTTAGAAGGGAACATCTGAATAAATGTAAGGTAGGTACACCTGGATCTTGGATTACTGCCTTGCTATGATTTCTGTGGACAACAATTAGAAGGCAATGGCTAGCACTCGAGTTAGTGAGGTTAACGGTGCAAGTGAAAGGAACCAAACGTTCCACAGTCAATGGTTATAGGAATCACTGCACACGTACAAGGGAAATAGTGCTTTTTCGTGAGAATTTTATTTATAGTGTTTCTTCACTGCGACAAGGTTAGGACGTTTCGGCCCAGTATGGGCCTTGATCACATGGTCACTTGATTTGGATGAAACCAAGATATGGCCCTTAGGAACTGCTTGCTGTGGTAGTTTTGCAGGGTAAAACCCCTTCTGATCCAGTTGAAGTTGTGCCCAAGGGGAGGGCACTTGGTAACTTTTGCAGTCTGGTCACTGTTAAGGGATAGGCCAGGCTCAGAGCTGTCACTCTGGAAGGGAGGAGCGGCCTGGTGGACAGTGTTTCCACATGAGATGTCCAGATAGCAGTGGCCACTGCACAATTGCAGGGGTGTCAATACTTTTGGCCACAACTGTACCTCCTACATCATTAATAATGAAGTAAATGGCAGCCTTAATTATGAAAGTGTCCAGTGAACATTTGTATGGAAAAAGGTCTCCATAAATGACCTGTGACTGTTAGAAATGACTGGTGAAAGCAGTGGGAATTTATAACATGAAGTCTAAACAGGAGCATGTTCTGGATATTTTGGATGCAGCTCACTTAATTTAGCACATTTTCAATAAATGTAACCTTATAGCAGTTAAAACAGAAGATGTCTGTATCTCCTAAAAGCTGCACAAGAGGTTTTCAGAGATTTAGCAATTCATCACTCAACACTTTAACAGATACATTTTCCCTTCCTGATTTGCTACTAATAGATGTGCAAGGATTCTCTAAGGAGGCGTCAACACCAAATGACAGGATAATTTCTTATATTGCAGTGTGGTCAGATTAATCTTTCAATGAAAGATGCCAAGCCAAAATAGATAAAAATTGCTGTTGTCAGTCACTGAGAGTTTCGTTTTCGCGTATTCATGAGCTTAGTCAAGCTTATTTCATACAGCTATGTTTGAGCAACAGAAGAAAATTAAAATTAACTGCTGTTCTTGAGATTCTGTATTCCTGACAAAGAAAGTGTGTATTCAATTTTTACATAATTTGAGATGGCTGCAAAAAATTACTTTTAACCCTGGTCATTTCTTAACTTTACCCTTTATTGCCCACACTCATTTTTTTTTTGGCTTTTATAGAAGTTGTCCATATTCGATAATACCTTTATGTTTTACAAGGCCCTCTCAAAGAGACACAAGTTTTCTCACTGCTAGAACCCCTAGAATTCAGCTATAAACTGTGAAGTGTTCCACTTTTGTTTAGCAGAGTCACAAATGAAACTTTACAACAGGGTGCAGCCAAAATTTTTGCTATCAATGCGACAGAAGCTTCACCCACTTGTTAGAGGTCACCCACTTGTTGACCTTTGGCCAAAGTCTGAGGTCCAGAAAATGCAGGAAGATGTTTTCATCCAGAATACATCTGTATTTGGCCGCCTTCATGTTTCCTTCAATTGCAACCATTCGTCCATGCAGGTGAAAAACATCCCCATAGCATGATGCTGCCACCACTATATTTCACTGTTGGGATTGTATTGGGCAGGTGATGAGCAGAGCCTACATTTCTCCACAAATACCGCTTAGAATTATCACCAAAAAGTTCTATCTTTGTCTCATCAGGCCAGAGAATCTTATTTCTCATAGTCTGGGACTCCTTCATGTGTTTTTTAGCAAACTCTATGTGGGCTTTCATATGCTTTGCACTAAGGAGAAGCTTCTGCTGGGCCACTCTGCCATAAAGACCCAACTGGTGGAGGGCTGCAGTGATAGTTGACGTTGTTGAACTTTCTCCCATCTCACTACTGCATCTCTAGAGCTCAGCCATAAAGATCTAGGGGTTCTTCTTTACCTCTAACACTAAAGGTACCTTTACACATGGCTACATTTGTAGCTTGTCACCAGGTAACTTACTGGTTGCAGTGAAATCATGGATACATGATTCCATTTGTACACAGCAACAAGATAGAACCATGTATCCATGATTTCACTGCAACCAGTAAGTTACCTGGTGACAAGCTACAAATGTAGCCGTGTGTAAAGGGCCCCTAAGACTCCCTTCCCATGATTGCTCAGTTTGGCTGGACAGCCAGGTCTAGGAAGACTTCTGTTGGTCCCACACATCTTTCATTTAAGACTTATGGAGGCCACTGTGTTCTTAGGAACCTTGAGTACTGCAGAAATTATTTTGTAACCTTGGCCAGATTTGTGCCTTGCCACAATTCTGTCTCTGAGCTCCTTGGGCACTTCCTTTGACCTCATGATTCTCATTTGGTCTGACATGCACTGTGAGCTGTGAGGTCTTACATTGACAGTTGTGTGGCCTTCCAAATCAAGTCATTTCAGTATAATTAAACATGGCTGGACTCCAATGAAGGAGTAGAACCATCTCAAAGAGGATTACAAGGAAATGGACAGCATGTGACATAGATATGAGTGTCTGAGCAAAGGGTCTGAATACTTATAACCATGTGATATTTCAGTTTTTCATCTTTATTATTATGCTATAGCATCATTTATTCTCTGGCTATTACATGTGACCAGAGGTATACATCATAAACATTGTACAATAATCGTGAACAATACGAATCACCAATGGTTCCTGGAGGTGAGATGACCCAGGTATCCACCAATGACCTGCATCTGACTCCCTTCACAATATCATTAACCTTTTAACTCCCCCCCACCCGTCTTGCCATGTTGCCTGTCTGCCCTATTGGCTCCCCAGTAGGGATGGGCGAGTACCATAATATTCGGAATCGCTATACCCACAACGAGTAGGTAGCAGTACTCGCTACTCGTTGCGGGTATAGCGATTCCGAATACTTTTGCAGTGTATCAATAGATACACTGCAAAAGTCCTGTAAAATAAAGGAAAAGTGGTTAAAAAATAAAAAAATCAGATACTCAACTTAACCGACGGCTGTACTGGGACCGGCCGATGCACGTCTATTCATGTAAAAGGACCTGTCATTCTCTCAGCCAATCAGATGGCTGGGAGAGATCTGGCCAATCAGATGCCGCCACGTCACAATGACGTAATCGCTAGGGCCACCTGATTGGCCAGATGGAAAGGTCCTCGGTGTACCCGGTACAGCCGTCGGTTAAGGTGAGTATCCGTTTTTTTTATTTTTTAACCACTTTTCCTTTATTTTACAGGACTTTTGCAGTGTATCTATTGATACACTGCAAAAGTATTCGGTACTTGCTACTCCCGAGTAATCCTAATTTACTCGGTGAGTAGCGAGTACACGAATACCGCTACTATTCGACGAGTGCCGAATAGTAGCGAGTAGACTCGCCCATCCCTACTCCTCAGCCTTTCTTTACTAATTCAGGGCTTCATGGCAGATGTAATGTTTTGCCAAATTACTACTGTGTTTTACTCCTTAATTTACCCCAATTGCCACTGTGCCAAGGCAATCAGGATGAGCTGACTAAAGTGTCAGATTTGGTGCATCTAATGGATGTGCCAATTCTGGTGTGGTTGTGGATTGTTTTCAGCCCGGGAAGGGTCCAATTACTATGTGTCTCCACATGCTGAGAATAGTGTCCTCCTGCTGCCTGCTTTATGTTGACTGGGAATCAATATTGGGAAGAACCCACGTCATTTTTTTAAATATTTATTTATGTTGATACCTAGCCAAGATAAAGCACACAACTGGGGGCTGCAACCTCCAGCTGTCTGCTTTAAATGGGCTGCTTAGCAAAATATAGAGGACCCCACACCATTTGTTTTCAAGTATTTACTTATATTTAAACTAGTGTTTAGAGCAACCAATTACAGACAACAGCACAGAGGGTGGAGGCACAGTCTGACTGCAACCAATCACAAAGGCTGTCAAGGTGGGTGGGTGGGGGAAGCAGGGAATATGCATAAGGTTTAACGAGTAGTCTCAAAAACAGTTTGACAGCAGCGCATAAACTCGTAGGTATAATTTTCCTGCTTTACTCCTAATTTTGCATCAGTAAAGCTTGATGATTGGCTGTGCTGCAGCATTTCAACTATCTTTATCCGGGCAGTCGAACAGTAACACAGACTTCCCTGAGAAGCCCATGTTTGGGGTCTGGGCACAGACATTGGGTGTCTGGTACGGACCTCGAACTTTACAGTTTGGGTTCGCCCATGACTAGTCATAGTGTTATCATGATGCCAGCTGGCACAGGTGTACTCACCATAGTGTCCATTGATATAGTTTGGTTCTGTGTAATGCACTTCTCCTCATTCTCTAGGTTAAGAAATTATATTTAGTAGTCCCTATCCTGAACATTGACCACGCCTCTAAAAAATGAATTTATTGATACTCTCACTAAGTAGATTACTAATTTTAATGTTCTTCATGTAATGGTAAATCTTTTATATTACCTATTTATAAAATTAGTACATTTTATTCACGTGCATTAAAATGGCACTATTTAAAAAATACAATATACAAAATGCAAATTTAAAAATGAATGCTCTGAGTCAATAGAACACCTATTCCTCTTGTGTACCTCTATCAATACTGTGTACACACAACAGAGAAAAAAGAGGTTTCTGGTATTATCTCTATACATATAAGGTACACCTTGGTGGCTCAGTGGGTAGCGCTGCAGACTTGCAGCTCTGAGGTCCTGGATTCAATTCCCACCAAGGACAACATCTGTAAGGAGTTTGTATGTTCTCCCCGTGTTTGTGTGGGTTTTCTCTGGGCACTTTGGTTTCCTCCCACATTTCAAAGATATACTGATAGGATGTTTAACCCCTTCAGGACCCAGCCTATTTTGACCCTAAAGACCTTGGCATTTTTTGCAATTCTGACCAGTGTCCCTTTATGAGGTTATAACTCTGGAATGCTTCATCCGATCCTAGCGATTCTGAGATTGTTTTTCGTGACATATTTGGCTTCATGCTAGTATTAAATTTAGGTCGATAATTTTTGCGTTTATTTGTGAAAAAATCAAAAATATGGCAAAAATGTTGAAAATTTTGCAATTTTCAAATTTTGAATTTTTTTTCTGCTAAACCAGAGAGTTATGTGACACAAAATAGTTAATAAATAACATATCCCACATGTCTACTTCAGATCAGCACAATTTTTGAAAAAAAAAAAAAATTTCGTTAGGAAGTTATAAGGGTTCAAAGTTCATGAGCAATTTTTCATTTTTCAACCAAAATGTATAAAACTATTTTTTTTAGTGACCACATCACATTTGAAGTCCCTTCGAGGGGTGTACACGACAGAAAAAAACCCAAAAGTGCCACCATTCCAAAAACTGCACCCCTAAAGCTACTCAAAACTACATTCAAGAAGATTATTAACCCTTCAGGTGCATCAGAGGAACTAAAGCAAAGTGGAAACCAAAAATGGATATTTTAATTTTTTTTATCAAAAATGTTATTTTAGCCTCAATTCTTTCATTTTCACATGGGCAACAGGATAAAATGGATATTAAAATGTGTTGTACAATTTCTCCCGAGTATATCGATACCTCATATGTGGTCATAAACCACTGTTTGGGCGCACAGCAGGGCTCAGAAGGGAAGGAAAGTAATTTGAATTTTGGAGCGAATTTTACATTCAAAAAGTCAAATGGCGCTCCTTCCCTTCTGAGCCCTGCCGTGCACCCAAACAGTGGTTTATGACCACCTTATGAGGTATCAATGTACTCGGGAGAAATTGCCCAACAAATTTTAGGATGAATTTTATCCTGTTGCCCATGTAAAAATGAAAAAATTTAGGCTAAAAGAAATTTTTTGTGAAAAAAAAGTACTTTTTCATTTTCACAGATCAATTTGTAAAGCACCTGGGCAATCAAAATGTCCACTACCCTTCTAGGTATGTTCCCTGGGGGTCTAGTTTCCAAAATGGGGTCACTTGTGGGGGAGCTCCAATGTTTAGGCACACTGGGGCTCTCCAAATGCAACACGGTGTCTGCTAACAATTTGAGCTGATTTCCATTCAAATTATTAGCGGACACCATGTCGCGTTTGGAGAGCCCATGTGTGCCTAAACATTCGAGCTCCCCCACAAGTGACCCCATTTTGGAAATTAGAGCCCCCAGGGAACTTATCTAGATGGGTGGTGAGCATTTTGAAGCTCCAGTGCTTCACAAATTAATCTGTAAAAATGAAAAAAGAAAATTTTGGGGGAAATAAATGTACTTTTTCATTTTTACGGATGAATTTGTGAAGCACCTCGGGTTTCAAAATGCTCACCACCCATCTAGATAAGTTCCCTGGGGGCTCTAGTTTCCAAAATGGGGTCACTAGTGGGGGAGCTCTAATGTTTAGGATCTCCAAACGCGACATGGTGTCCGCTAACAATTTGAGCTGATTTTCCATTCAAATTGTTAGCGGACACCATGTCGCGTTTGGAGAGCCCATGTGTGTCTAAATATTGGAGCTCCCCCACAAGTGACCCCATTTTGGAAATTAGAGCCCCCAGGGAACTTATCTAGATGGGTGGTGAGCATTTTGAAGCTCCAGGTGCTTCACAAATTCATCCGTAAAAATGAAACAGTACTTTTTTTTCCACAAAAATTTTCTGTTTTCATTTTTACAGATTAATTTGTGAAGCACCAGAGAATTCAAAATACTCACCACCCATCTAGATACGTTCCCTGGAGCGTCTAGTTTCCAAAATGGGGTCACTTGTAGGGGAGCTCCAATGTTTAGGCACACAGAGGCTCTCCAAATGCGACATGGTGTCCGCTAACAATTTGAGCTGATTTCCATTCAAATTGTTAGCGGACACCATGTCAAGTTTGGAGAGCCCCTGTGTGCCTAAACATTGGAGCTCCCCCACAATTGACCCCATTTTGGAAACTAGACCCCCCAGGGAACTTATCTAGATGGGTGGTGAGCATTTTGAATGCCCCAGTGCTTCACAAATTAATCTGTAAAAATGAAAAAAGATAATTTTGGGGGAAATAAATGTACTTTTTCATTTTTACGGATGAATTTGTGAAGCACCTGGGGTTTCAAAATGCTCACCACCTATCTAGATAAGTTCCCTGGGGGCTCTAGTTTCCAAAATAGGGTCACTTGTGGGGGAGCTCTAATGTGTAGGCACATAGGGGCTCTCCAAACGCGACATGGTGTCCGCTAACAATTTGAGCTGATTTCCATTCAAATTGTTAGCGGACACCATGTCACGTTTGGAGAGCCCCTGTGTGCCTAAACATTGGAGCTCCCCCACAAGTGACCCCATTTTGGAAACTAGACTCCCCAGGGAACGTATATAGATGCATGGTGAGCACTTTTAACCCCAAGGTGCTTCACAAATTGATCCGTAAAAATGAAAAAGTACTTTTTTTCCACAAAATGTTTTTTTTTCATTAATTTGTGAAGCACCTGGAGAGTCAATATGCTCACTAGCCATCTAGATAAGTTCCCTGGGGGGGTCTAGTTTCCAAAATGGGGTTACTTGTGGGAGAGCTGCAATGTTTAGGCACACAGGAGCTCTCCAAACGCGACATGGTGTCCGCTAACAATTTGAGCTGATTTTCTATTCAAAATGTTAGCGGACACCATGTCACGTTTTGGAAACTAGACCCCCCAAGGAACTTATCTGGATGCATATTGAGCACTTTGAACCCCCAAGTGCTTCACAAATTGATCCGTAGAAAAATGAAAAAGTGCTTTTTTTCCACAAAAAAAATATTTTTTCATTTTTGCGGATCAATTTGGGAAGCACCTGGGGGTTCAAAGTGCTCATTATGCATCTAGATACGTTCCTTGTAGGGTCTAGTTTCCAAAATGGGGTCACTTGTAGGGGAGCTCCAATGTTTAGGCACACAGGGGCTCTCCATACGCGACATGGTGTCCGATAGCATATGGAATTGTTAGCGTACACCATGTTGCGTATGGAGAGCCTCTGTGTGACTAAACATTAGAGCTCCCCCACATGTAACCCCATTTTGGAAACTAGACCCCCAAGGAATGTATCTAGATGCATAGTGAGCACTTTGAACCCCTAGGTGCTTCACAAATTGATCCGTAAAAATGAAAAAATAATTTTTTTGTGGAAAAAAAAGTACTTTTTTATTTTTATGGATCAATTTGTGAAGCACTTGGGGGTTTAAAGTGCTCACTATGTATCTAGATATGTTCCTTGGGGGGTCTAGTTTCCAAAATGGGGTCACTTGTGAGGGAACCTCAATGTTTAGGCACACAGGGGCTTTCCATACGCGACATGGTGTCAGCTAATAATTAGAGCTAATTTTCCATTCAACTTGTTAGCGGACACCATGTCGCATATGGAGTGCTCCTGTGTGCCACCAGCATTGCCACCAGCACAAGGGCAACTGGAAGAGTTGGGGTACTGGCTGGCAACCAAAAATAAGGCAAAGCTCCTTGTCATTTTATTGGTAGAAGTAATAAAAAAAAATGATGTGGGGCTTCGCCTTATTTTTGGTCCAGCCAGGTACAACTTGGCAGCTACGGACTGCCAGCAACCCCCAGCTGCCTCGTTGTACCTGGCTGGCAACCAAAAATATAGCGAAGCCCATTTTTTTTTTCTAGGACTAATTGTAGAAAAAAAAATGGCGTGGGGCTCCGCCATATTTTTGGTCCAGCCAGGTACAACTTGGCAGCTACTGACTGCCAACAACCCCCAGCTGCCTCGTTGTACCTGGCTGGCAACCAAAAATACAGGTACAACTTGGCAGCTGGGGGCTGGAATCCACAGCATGGAGAGGCCCAAGCGTTCTGGGCCCCCCATGCTGCGAATTACAGCCCGCAGCCGCCCTAGAAAATGGCGCATTCATTGAAGCGCCATTTTCTGCCGCTGTACCCAGACTTTTTCAGTTGCCCTGGTGCCGGTGGCGAACTGGGTAATAAAGGGGTTAATACCAGCTTTTTATTGGCAGCTGGCACTAAGCCCGAGAATCATAATATAGGGCCAATGTTAGACCCGCCATTAGGAATCTCTGGTAAATAGTCAGAAAATACACACAGAGAAAAATCTTTTTATTTGAAAAAAAAACACAAACAAAATTCGGACTTCATCTTTATTATAAAGATCCGACGTAGTCCTCAACAAAGGTCCCACGACGCTTGATCGCCTCCGACGTAGTCTACAACAAAGGACCCACGACGCGCGATCTCCTCTGCTACATCCAGAGACTGCAGCAAGGGATTAAGTGTCCTGTTGTTGTAGTCTCTGGGGTCAGAGTCATGGTGCACGGTACGGCAGATCATTGCCATACAGTGCACCATGACTGACCCCAGTGACTACAACAAGAGGACACTTGATCCCTTGTTGTAGTCTCTGGGGTCACAGTCATGAAGCACTGTATGGCAATTATCTGCCGTACCGTGCTTCATGACTGTGACCCCAGAGACTACAACAAGGGATCAAGTGTCCTCTTGTTGTAGTCACAGGGGTCAGGCATGGTGCACTGTATGGCAATGATCGGCCATACCGTGCACCATAACTCTGACCCCAGAGACTACAAGAGGACACTTGATCCCTTGTTGTAGTCTCTGTTGTCACAGTCATGAAGCACGGTACGGCAGATAATTGCCATACAGTGCTGCATGACTGTGACCCCAGAGACTACAACAAGGGATCAAGTGTCCTCTTGTTGTAGTCACTGGGGTCAGTCATGGTGCACTGTATAGCAATGATCTGCCGTACCGTGCACCATGACTCTGACCCCAGAGACTACTTCTATGACGTCCCACGACGTCATAGGTCAGGAAGGGGTTAAATTGTGAGCCCCAAAAGGGACAGCATTACTGATGTATGTAAAGTGCTATGGAATTAATCGTGCTATATAAATGATTAAATATTATCATTACCTCATCCTCTGTAAGAGTATTATTTCTAATATACACCTAAATTATATGTGATAATGACAGGAACAGCTCAGCATTTTAAAGATATTTACATATATATTTATCATTACCCAGTCGTATTTTTAACAAATAATAAGGATTCGTACTTAAATTAGTACAAAAACACGTTTCACATCAGTCGGCACGTTTTGTGCACAAATGGGTTCATCAAGAGTGTAGCATGAAAATTGTTTAGACCGGTAAGATCCAATATAGGGACATGGAAAACAAAAAAACACCTTGTCATATGTTATTTTGTTGCTCTCACTACTCCAAGCCGATAGGATTCTTCATCGGTCTTTCAAGATATTTGCTGGTAGGTAAATATTTCAGGATTGATCCAATTCTAATAAGATGAAGTTATCTCAGTTGCAAGATGAACAGCACATGGAATCACGACATGTGTCTGCAATTGCCTTAAAACTCTGGAAACACCGGGTGCTCATATGTTTATGGCATAGAAAGAAAATTCTTCTTGACCAAAAAATTAATAATTATGTGATTTTATTTTCAGGGTAACCAATAAAACCCTTCTTCAGGAAAAATCACACAGATGTACCTGAAAAAGGTTTTTTTTGGTTACCCTGATGTGGCGCCCCGCAACGAGTGCGTCACAGGAGGGTATTGCAGCCATAAATGCAGCCGCAATATTCTCTGACACAGCAGTGATCTGGTTAACTTTGAGATCCAACCCTGCATGCATCACCTAGAACAGAGGGCCAACCCAGGGTCCTGGTGGGCGGAATGCTAGGGAAGTGTGTAGGAAGTACAGACACTTAGTCAGTAGAGTAGGAGTCTAGAACTTGAACAGAGAAGTCTAGAACTTGAACTTGGAGTATGAGCTGGGGCTCTGCACCTCGTGCAGCCCCCGGGCCGTCACCGGTCGGGTGTCAGCACCTGAGGCCTCAACAACCGGGATCGGGCATCACTAACCACGGGTTCTAAAATACCCCCGTGCCCAACTCACAGCCGGTTCACTGGTACCGAAGCTGGCAGCAGTTCACCTCTGCTACGCGAACCAGAAGTGTGGAGGAGCAGCTTCACAGGAGCACCCCACCACCAGCCAACTTCCAGTCGTCTAACCAGCGGTGTACCCACCGAGGGATCCAAGGCTCCCCAAAACATCCACAACGTACATCTTGGATAGGGCATTGAAGCAGCTTCCCCGTACCCGATCTGGTATTCCTGGGCGACAATGGCAAAGCACTTAGCTAGAATGGAGGAACACTTGCGGATCTCTAAGGGACACCATCACTGCTGAGTCCACCCGGTCCACTACCCGTGAACTGTATACCATGTACTGCCTGCTGGTTACAGTAAAGACCCATTGCAGAGACTTTCTGTGTCCGTGCTTCCTTATGAACTGTCCGTTCGCACTACAATGTAACCGCAGCTGCCGCACAACATCTTAAGCAGCTCCAGCCTCCGGGGATCACCGCTCAGCCTGTGGGGAGCGTTCCATCTTGCTGCTGTCCATCCCCCAGAGGTTCCGCAGTGTCGGTAACGATTACCGAAACTACTCATAGGTGGCGTCACGAATAAATTAACCCCTTTAATCTGTTCCTACAAGACGTCTTCACTTTTGATCTGCACTCCAGCGGGCCCCACTACCGGCAGGCGCGGCCCACCCGTGACAAGGAGGAAGGAGCTACAGCCTGTCTAAACCGGAGTCCACAGGCTGACGGTGAGTGACTGAAATGCGTAGAAAATAAGATCATATAATTATTAATTTTCTGGTCAAGAAGAATTTTCATTCTGTGCCAACAGGAGCATGGTCACACTCCCAATTTCTTTGGTCTTTTATGGTTTTATGCTTATAGTGGGAGATCGCAGCAGACTGAGAGACCTGCTACACGTCTTTATAGCGGTTGTGACTTTCACAACTGTAAAAGGTGAGCAATTCTAATTTTAGTTTCAACAAAATTTTATTGTGACAGAAGAAAAGTAGATGCATACAAGCAATTGTTAATCAATGCAATGTGAGAAAAAAAATAGGAAATAAATCAAATAAGACAAATAAAACAAATGAAGCGGCCCCCTCGCAGGGGGGTTCAGGTTCATATAGCAAAGTGTTGTTATATACTTTATAATTTGGTGTTAATGCTAAGAGAAGAAAGAGTAAAACAAGAGAAATAAAATAAAAGAAGAGAAAAATGTATCTTGAGTAGTGGGGAAGTGGCATGTTCGTAACAGTCCAACAGGGGTTATCTTTTTTGGGGATGGCGTGTGGGGTATCTATGGGTTGTTCATTGATCTGGTCATCAAGATGCTTCACTTTCTTTATAGAGCTTAGTGTTATTGTGTGTTTTACGTTGATAGTGATGCTACTCTGTGAAGGTCATGGTCTTCGTTTTTGGTTTTCCATGGTTCCCATATAGACCTGAAGAGGTCCATGGTGTCTATTTTCTCGAAGAGAATTATGGAGTGGATACGGCGCTTTACTTGTTCTAGTGATAGCAAGTCTGTGTTCCATTGTTTGGCTATGTGGTATTTGGTGGCCATGGTTATGTAGGTGAGTAGCTGATATGTTTTCTTACTCACATTAGGTGGTTTGTCCCCAAACAATAGTGCTGGTGGAGTGAGTGTGAGTTTGTCATCTAGAGTGGAGTCGATTAACTTTATGACGTCATTCCAAAGGTATTTTACGATGGGGCATGTCCACCATGTGTGGAGTGTGTCCCCTACTGTGTCACATCCTCTGAAGCATCTGTCAGGCTTGGAGCTGTATATGTTGTGTAGGAAGCTGGGGACACGGTGCGTCCTGTGGAGAAGCTTAAAGGACGTTTCAGTTAATGATACCTGATGGCTTCCCTTCATGATGCTTTCGTGACATCTGTACCATTTTTCTGGTGTGAGCGTGATCCCAGGTCTAGTTCCCATTGCTCCACAGCTTTTAGCTTACAACTATCCTTTGGGTGGTTAAGCGTGGTGTATATTTGGGATATTGATCCTTTTCCCAGGGGGTCATGCATGCATTTGAGTTCAAATGCTGTCACTTTTGGGTGTGTTATAGTTTTGAGTATGGAATGTATGAAGTGGTATATTTGCTCTAATCTGAAGGTTTTTGTGGGTGGGATTTTATATCTTGTAATGAGTGCGTGCTTGTGCATAAGTGTCGAGTGGTTAAGGAGATGTTGTAGTCTGCGTACATTGTTTTGTTCCCACCATGTGAGGTTTTGGAGGAGACCCTGGGTTGAAACATTGGGTTGTTAAATAGCTCCAATAGTGTTGACGGGTGGGATTGGAGGGAGTATTGGAATGTTATGGATCTCCATAGTTGTAGGGTGTGGAGGGTGTATGGTGAGTACATGTTTCGGTTTTATGGTAGAGTCCCCGTGGCGCAGAGGAGACCCTTCAAAGTGTATGGGGCTAGTTGTGAGTTCTCTATGTGGATACATAGGGGAGTGTTCTGCTCTGCATGTATTGTTGCCAATTGTGCCATTTGTGCTGCCCTGTAGTAGTGTATGAAATTCAGCAGTGATACACCTCCTTTTGCTTTGTCTTTATGTAAAGTCTGCATGGATATGCGTGGTCTCTTATGAATCCATATGAATCGGTTGATTTAGGAGTGGATCGTTTATGGACTTTAGTATTGGTATTGAAGAGATATAGGAATTGGGGTAGTGTGGCCATCTTTATCGTGTGAACTCTCCCTAAAAAGGAGAGGGTTGGGGTTGACCATTTGTTTAGATTCTGTTCTAGTTTTTGCAATATGGGGCTGTAGTTATATTTGTATAGGGTGTGATGTTATGTATGTTTGTATAGGGTGTGATGTATGTGATGTTAGGTTGGTTCCGAGATAGGGAATGTAGTGCTCTTTGTGTGTAAATTTAAAGTTGGATAGAATTTGGTTTCAGTCATTGGCTGGGGTGTTAATAAACATTATTTCGATTTATCCACGTTTACTTTCAGTCCTGAAATCTCCTCAAATTGTTTGAGGATGGCTATCAAGTTTGGAAGCGATATGTGGGGGTTCGTTAGCGTCAGTAGTAGGTCGTCTGCGAAGAGGCTTACTTTATAGGTGTGTTTCCCTATTTTTGGGCCTGTGATATCTGGATGGGATCATATCTTTTGGGCCATGATCATAGCGAATAAGGCCGGTGATAGGGGGCATCCCTGCCTAGTGCCTCTTTTTATGAGTATTGGTTCCGGGGAGGTGGATGGGAGCTTTAGATATGCGATCGGGTTGTTGTAGAAGAGTTTAAGGGCATTTATCAATTGTTGAGGTAGCCCCAATCTGCTCAGAACTTGGAATAGGTATGGCCAGGCAACTGAGTCAAAGGCTTTTTCTATGTCTAGAGCCAGGACAGTTAGGGGTGAGTTGGATTTGTTGGCATTGTGTATTATATTGAGGTTCCTACGTATGTTGTCTGGTGCTTGTCTCGAAGGTATGAAACCCACTTGGTCTTTGTGTATAAGGTTAGGGAGGCTGGTATTTATTCTATTGGTTAATATGGCCGTAAAGATTTTAAGGTCTATATTTAATAGGGAGATGGGCCTGTAGTTCTTGATGAGTAGTGGGTCTTTTTTTGGTTTTGGGATAATGGCGATATGTGCGGTGTAAAATTCTTGGGGCATGGTTTGTCCTGACAGTAAGTTGTTGCAATATGCGCGTATGTGGTTTGTTAGTGTGCCCTGGATTTTTTTGTAGTATAATGCGGTCAGTCCGTCTGGGCCTGGTGCTTTACCTGCTTTTAGTTGTTTGATGGTGGTCAGTATCTCTTCTTCTGTTATTGGTGAGTGTAGTTTTGCCGCGTAGTTCGGGGTTAGGGATGGTAGTGGTGTAGTAGCTAGGAATTCATCAATTTTGGTTTTGGTGGAGAGTGGGTTGTCATTATATAAATTCTGGTAGAATTTGTGGAATACAGCATAGATTTTATTTGGGTTGTGGGTGGTATGTGATTGTTTATCTTTAATTGAGAAAATTGTGTTTAGGCGTTCCTTATCTTTGAGTTTGCATGCGAGCATTCTGTGCATCTTATTGGAGTATTTATAAAACGTCGCTTGTGTCCACCTAATGGCTCTTTCAGTGCGGGTTGTCAGTATTGTGTTGAGTTGTAGTTTTGTGTCGAGAATTTTCTTGGTGAGATATTTGGAGGGGTGGGATTGGTTGACAAATTCCAGTTTACTGAGCTTGTCTTCAAGGTCTGCCTGTGTCTCTAGTCTGTCTCTCTTTTTTTTGTAGACCAGTCGTATAAGTACGCCTGTCATGTATTTTTTATGGGCCATCCAAATGTTGCCTTCTGAGACTTCTGGGGATTTGTTTGTGGCAAAGTAAGTTTTGAGTTCTTGTTCTGTCTGCGTTCTAGTGTGGGGGTTTGTCAGTAGGGATTCGTTTAGTCGCCATGTGTAAAGAGATGATGTCTCAGTTTCAGTTTTAAATACTGATAGTATGTAGTCGTGGTCTGACCAGAAGAATGGGATGTGTCTAGAGTAGAGATGGGAGGTTAGGTTGCCGGAGTTCGTTAGTATGCAGTCTATTCTGGAGTATGAGTGGTGGGCCTTGGAGAAGTAGGTGTAGCCCCTCGAGTGTGTGTGGGTTTCTCTCCATGTGTCTACTAGTCGGTGGAATTTAAGTAGGTTTTGTAGAGTTTTTCTCTCAGTGTTAGTGATAGGGTGAACCTCTGTCCACTCCCTATTAGGTCGTTGTGGTAAAGCGTTGGTGTCATTTAGAGGGATACCTGCCCTTTCCAGGGCTTGTTGGCCTTCTTCTTCCGTTCTCGGTGAGTAGGTTTTGTTGTTGTGGTGAAAGATCAGGGCATGTGGAAAGCCCCACTTGTATTTGATGTGTGCATTTAGCAGCGCCGTTGTGGTGCCTTTCATTGCTCTCCTTCTCATTAGGGTCACTGGGCAGATGCCTGGGAATAAAGCGACTGTGTCTGGTAGACCTGGCAGAGTAGGTCTGTTGCGTGCGGCTGTGAGGATCAGGTCTCTTGATTCTTCATGGTGTGGTTTAAGAACCATGTCTCTAGGTGATGCATCTGATCTGGGTTTTCCTAAAGCTCTATGTATTTAACATTAGGTTTTATGGCGGTGCGCTGTCCATAGACCTAATGTTAAATCTTTCAGGACCCTGGATAGCTGCAGATACAGTACGCACATTACTTACTGTATCTTCTCCACAGCGAGGAGCTGCCGGCTTTAATTCATAAAATAGTAAATGCCTACAATAGCGGCGATGCTGTAATACACCATATTAACCCTTCATATGCTGCCCCATATGGTAACCATGTCTCTAGGGAGGGTGGACACTCCCTGGAGACATGGAGCCCACATATTATATTACCATTAACCCTTTGTTCATCCCCACAACCGCAGGGATATACAAAGAATCCGGCAACCAGATTGCACATTATGAGCAATCCGGTTACCGGATCAGGGTTTAAAGACACATTGTGAATACAAAATGTGTCTGAAGGCACATGCAATTACCGCATCCAGATCTGGATGTGGTAATCGCGATGTGCCTTCTAAATGCAACCCTAGCCTATAGCTGACATCTGCATGAGTTGGAAGTAGGCTTATATAGCAGAATGGCATGACAGCAGCTGAGACAACAATTACATTCTACTCACAGATGGCTAGAAGGGAACCTTAACCACTTCAAGACCAGATTGAATTAAATAAATTCCTACTCATAATAAGTGACGAACAGGCACAAAGGAAATATGTCATCAGCTTAACGTTGTGACCCACTGATTCCAGATCTCCCCAAGGTCTCATCAGCTGTGGCACAATTGTTCCAATTTGTATATGTGTTGTCTCCTTGATTGCTTGCTTCATGTACCTCCTGCTTTGCAGATTCCACCTAACCTTTTGCATAATTTTAGTCTGAACATTTAAAAATTGAAGAGGATGTTCACTTTTATGACTAAGTTACTGGTTTGCTATTCTTAAAGGGAAACTATCAGTAGGTTCTTGCGATTAAATTTGATGGCAGCATGGGGTAAAGGTTAAAAGACTGAATTAATTGACATGTGCTGTTGTTTACTTACAATGACGTTTTTACCACCAAGTGATTATCACTACCAGGACTAGGTCTCAGGCACGTACTAGCCCCCTCCTCTGATAAACAGCATGTTGTGAATATGTAATGTACAAAGAAAACTTTCATGTGGATGGATGGATTAGCTTTTTGAGCTCTGCTGCATGTTTCATCAAATGCTGCATCCAGTAAACTAAGTGTTGCATTCGGGGTATCTTTTCTTACATTATGCTTGTCTAAGGCAAGGATCACACATAGAAATCCGTTTTTAAGAGGCTTTCACAAGCCAAATCCTTTTTTATTTTAGGTGCCAATAGTGTCTCCTGAGCTCCTGGCCGTTTTTAGGACTTAGTAATTTTTTCCCCAAAAACGCATTTGCACTAACGCATGGTACCTACGGTATATATAACATGCGTTAACGCATGCGTTCACCATAGGGCCCCATGTTAAAAAAAGTATACGTTTTTTTACTGCACCCAAAAACGTTGCTAGCAACATTTTTTGGTGCCCAGAAAAACGGATGGCCGTTTTTGAATAACGCAGGTGCATCTAAATGCACCATCTGCTAATGGATCTGTTTTTGGGACTTTGAAAAAAAAATGATTTTTTTTTTCAGTAAAAACGGTTCAGAAGCAAAAACGTCTGGGCTGTGTGACCCTAGCCTAAGGTGAGGTAGCAAAAGTCTAGTGACAGGTTCCATGTAGGGATAATACTTCTAAAGAACCTTTTCTACCAAGTTTTTATTGATTCATGCCTCATTTCTTTGCAATCTCTGCTGGCATAGTGATCACTTCCACTGCTCTCTTCTTACTACGTTTCACATTGATCCTTGTGCTTGGTGTCATGTCAGTAGTGAGCACAGACCTGTAACGCCACCTATACTCCTTCCAATCCTCCCCGAGTTTCACACACAGCCCCAGTGTGATTGTCTGTATTGGACACTGTAGGGAGTAGAAGTAATGCACAAAGCACCAGAACACCAGCTCTGACTAAAAAGATTATCCGATACTCCCCCTCACTGACATGGATGACAGGATGGGAGGAACCAATGGATGGATGCTGAGCGATCTGAATGTATTCAAATTATAAATAGAAGTTGTATATACAGTTGTGTTTAAAATAATAGTTTGTTCAAAAACAGTTAAGCCAAAATCTTTATAATAGTTTTTATTTCCATGCATTGGGAACATTGCACACTGTTTCTAAATCAAAACATGAAGAGCAATGAATGTAATTTTGAGATAAAACTGGAATGGTATCCACAGTCCGCGCTGCTGCTCTTTATCCAAGGAATCCACAAGAGGTTATTACCATCAAAAGTTCTTTATTTCATCACACCAACGCGTTTCGGTGCTGTCCCAGCACCTTCCTCAGGGCAACCTGAGGAAGGTGCTGGGACAGCACCGAAACGCGTTGGTGTGATGAAATAAAGAACTTTTGATGGTAATAACCTCTTGTGGATTCCTTGGATAAAGAGCAGCAGCGCGGACCGTGGATACCATTCCAGTTTTATCTCCTGATTTCCCGCGGTTTTGTGGCGTTGGTGGAGGTTCTGCAGCAGCTGCCTTATGCTTTTAAACTGGTTGTGGGTCTCACAACCATAAAAGGTGAGTGGATACACTTATAATCCACATAAGAACTATAGTGTCTGTTTGATAGGGCACAATCTGCGCTTCTTGTATCTCCCTTTTCTTCTAGATGAATGTAATTTTAACTACTTTGAGAAAAATAACAAAAAAATTAACATTGGGCGGTGAAAAAAAATAGCAGTGTCTTTGCAAACTCAAAATATGTACTTTTTTTTAGGATTTAGCATTCCTGTGAATCACGGAGTTAATATTTAGTAACAATACCGCAGTTTTTTAGAAATGCTTCATATCTATGTTGCATAAAGTCAATCAACGTCTGGCACTTGTGAACTGTTATTCCAGCCCAGGATGCTTTGACTACATCCCACAACTTAATTGCATTTGTTGTCTTTGACTGAGAAACAGCATTTACATTTTTTATGTCACCCCACAAGTGTCGGATTAAGGTCCAGGGATTAGGCTGGCCACTCCATAACCTTAATTTTGTTGGACTGGAACCATGGTTTTACATGTTTACTGGTGTTTTTAGGGTCGTTGTCTTGTTGAAATACCCAATTCAAGGGCATTTCCTATTCAGCGACAGGCAACATGACCTCTTCAAGTATTTTGATATATGCAATCTTGCTCATTATCCCTGGTATGGGGAAAATAGGCCCAACACCATAGTAACAGAAACATGCCCATATCATTAAGTTTGCCCCACCAAGCTTCACTGTCTTTAGAGCGTACTGTGGTTTGAATTCAGAGTTTGGGGGTTAGCCTGCAAACTGTCTGCAACTAATAAGTGGTTGAGCCTTTACCATTCGAGCTATTCATCGATGCATTGGAATGGTCGTCTTCCATTTTCTTCCACGTCTTTCTGGTTTCTCTTTTCATTTTAAAGCATTGGAGATTATTTTACCTTAACAGCCTATCATTGTTTGCATTTCTTTATAAGCTTTGCCCTCTCTAATCAACTTTTTAATCAAAGTATGCTGTTCTCCTGAACAATGTCTCAAATGACCCATATTTCTCAGACTTTTCAGGAGAAATGCATGTACAACATTTGCTTGCTTCACCGTTAAATAAGGGCCACCTGATTCACGCCTGTTTCATCACAGAATGGCCTTGTCCACACATCTGCGCTCTCAGTATTTAGCGCTTCTGCGCTAAATACTTAGGTTTTTAAAGAGAAGCGCAGGTGCGTGTGTGCGGGCGCTTTCTGCAGACGCTGTCCCTGGTTACCCGATGTATATCGTGGTAACCAGTTCATACAGCAGGCTGCATAGTGTCCGCTTAAGGCGTGCGCACAGTGAAACGCTGCTAGCAACGTTTCCCTGTGCGCTCTGGATAAGCGCACACTATGCAGGCTGCTGTATGAACTGGTTACCACAATACACATCGGGTAACCAGGGACAGTGTCTGCAGAAAGCGGCCGCACACACGCACCTGCGCTTCTCTGTAAAAACCTAAGTATTTAGCGCAGAAGCGCTAAATACTGAAAGCACAGGTGTGTGGACAAGGCCTATGATTGACCTCACTAATTGAACTCCACACTGCTATTATTTTGAACACACCCCCATTCAATTAATTACTCAAAAACATAGACTCAAAAGCATGCAGTTCATAAATGCTCAGTCTTCTGATTTTCTAAGAATCTACTGCAACAACTGGTAAATTGATTGACACCTGGTAATATAGTTTATACCAAAAAAGGGGAATAATCTGGTTAGTCATATTGGACTGGTACTATTTTATATATCACACAGAGTATCCAGTTCTGTGTGTACATACAATACATAAGTGTACAGAGGTGGGTCTGCAGGGAGAGCTGGCAGCCTTCATAGTAACCAAGTAAGCTCTGCTGTGCACAGCCCCACCCACCCATCAGTTTTCAGAACCGGACTTGAGGGAAAATCTGTGGGACATCACAGGAAAACAGGAGAGTCTCAGTCAGAGATCATGTGATCAGAAAGCAGCTCAATTCAGTTAGTTTACGTGTAAGGGCCCTTTCACATCAGCGTTTTTCGTAATTCGCGGCAGATGCGGTGAAAAAACCGCATCTGCCGCGTTTGCCGCATAACGGTTCCACTTGCGGCACGGTTGCGGTTTTTTCCATAGGAAGTATAGGGGGACTTGCGGCAGATGCGGCAAGTGCGGTTTTGCACTTGCGGCAGGTGCGGCAGCGAAAAAAACCGCGGCTGACCGCGGTTTTTTTCGCTGCCGCACCTGCCGCAAGTGCAAAACCGCACTTGCCGCATCTGCCGCAAGTCCCCCTATACTTCCTATGGAAAAAACCGCAACCGTGCCGCAAGTGGAACCGTTATGCGGCAAACGCGGCAGATGCGGTTTTTTCACCGCATCTGCCGCGAATTACGAAAAACGCTGATGTGAAAGCACCCTAAGGGACATGTAAAATAATGGGCAACCTGTTTAACTAAAATAGTGGATGACTAGGCACATCCTAACAATAAAATGCTTGAAAAATGGCTGACTTTTAAAAAAATTTTTATTCCTTTAATTTGTGCAGACTCTATTATTGATGCCTGCAGCCAAACTAAGTAGAATGAGAAACTCAAGGTCACAAGGAACTGACTGTGAAATACAATCTATTGTATGTTCAATATTAAGCTGCTCTTTTGCTGTCAATCTTTCACCTGCATTACTGTATACCTATCACTCACTAAGGATTAACATTTTTAATAAATCAAGGTATGTTCATTTTATATTAACATAAAATCATGCTTTTATTTATATATAATCATAGAATATAACAAAATTAACTTCTAACAAAAAGAAAAGTTTATCCATTAGAATACAGTGGGTATGAAAAGTATTCAGACCCCTTTAAATGTTTCACTCTTTGTTTCATTGCAGCCATTTGGTAAATTCAAAACAGTTCATTTTTTCTCATGAATGTACACTCTGCTCCCTATCTTGACTGAAAAAATGCAGAAATGCAGAAATTCTCACAAATGTATTAAAAAGAAAAACTGAAATATCAAAGTGTCATGATGGTCTCTCTTATCAGGGAGACTTGTGACTGCTTCTGACCCCAGTTTCATGTTTGTGATGAGACTTGATGTTAAATGTTCTTTTTTCCATAGGCAGTGGAGGAGTTAATGTCAGTCTGCTGCCAGCAAGCTTATTAGGTTTTGCTCAGGTGTGGCCTCTCTGCAATTGCTATTTCCCCTTTGTATATCCCTTGGTCCCAGCATGTCTTGCTGGAGATTGAACTTCATTCCTAGCCAAGCAGCCTTGGGTGAAGGTGATTTTCTGGAGAGCTGACTACTGCCAAGCCATCTGCTGCCAAAAGAGCTGGGCAGCAGGCGTGAAGTTGTCTGTTGTTGCTTGTCTGTCTTCCCCTTCCCTCTTGTCTCCTTTATTGCAGTGGTGGGACTAGCGCTCCTGCCGTCCATTCGCTATTGAGGGCAACATCAGGGCCAGCGAGGGCTTTAAGGTATCCTGCTCGGCAACGAGTTAAAAGAACTCGTATAGGGACGGTTAGGAGATCAGGGCACAGCTACAGGTGAGTGCAGGAGGTCACCTCTCCCCCATTCCCTATGAGCAGGGCCATCCACTGTATTTATCCCTCTGGTGTCTCCCTGTCTGTTGTTCTGTGTAGCGCACCGGACATCGCTGGTCCGTGCACCACTGTCACGCACGGTAGTTGGACATTTGCCTTAGTCCAAGCATGACATAATCTCCAGCCTGATACCTTTTTTTTTCTTCTTGGGCCCATTATGGATCTTGCTGCTGCGTTCGCTCAGTTTATGCAGACTCTGTCTCAGGAGGTGATGGATCTGCAGGAACAGGTGGTGCATCAACTGTGTTATATCGTGGGTTTGCTGGTTTCTGCCCGGCTCAGACCCAAGATTCCCCTCCCTGATAGGTTTTCGGAGGCATGATAAGTTTCGGGCATTTCAGGAGGCCTGCAAGTTATACTTCAGGCTCCGCCCCTGTTCTTAGGGTAGCGAGAAACAGAGAGTCGGGATCATTGTCTCCCTGTAGAAAAGAGATCCCCAGTCCTGGGCTTTCTCTCTACAGATTTTCTCTCCATCTATGCGGTCGGTAGATGGAATTTTTTGCGGCTTTGGCCCTTGTCTATGGGGACCCTGATGGCATCACTCTGGCAGAGTAGAATCTCTGTAGACTTCGGCAGGGTATGCGGCCAGCTGAGGAGTACTGTTCGGAAATCCGGTGGTGGGCCACGGATACTTAATGGAATGACCCGGCTCTTAGAAGTCAGTTTTGTCATGGGTTGTCTTGTAGGTTCCAGGACTCCATGGATCAGTACTCTACTCCAGAGTCACTGGAAGCCGTTATTTCCCTTGCCATCAAAATAGATCAATGCCTCAGGGAAAGACCCACTTTGCCCCAGCCTCCCGTTCTCCCCATGGAGGAGGTCCCACAGGTGCAGGTGGATGAACCTTTGCAGTTAGGGAGGTTTCCCCTCTAATTGGGTCGCCTGTAGTTCGCTGTGGGATGAGGCATGTTTTTACTGTGGGCTTAATGGTCACCTCATGAGTGTCTGTCTATCCATCCCCAGACATCCATCTCAAAAGCCATCTCCCTAGGTAGTATAAAAGGTGGCAACCTGGGCGTGTATGTTTCCTCCATTTTTCCCTCTTTTTCGGGCTGCTATACATCCGGGACAAAGAGGGGATTCCAGTTCCACTCTTCAGGGTTATGTTAGGCCTCAGTCTCACCTCCAGGGATCCATGGGAGGGGTTGTCCATACTGGGGACCTGGCTCCTGAATGTATGGTTCTTAAGCTGGTTCTGTCAGAGGTGTATACTCCCAATACACTATCTGAGGAGCCGCCCTCACCAGGTCGTTTGGTGGAAGGCAACCTGGACATATACTTTTCCTCTGTACTTTCCTCTCCTCTGGCTAATGTGCACAAGGTGCAATCGGAGAGAAGGTGCACTATTTTCCCTCTGCCCAGGTTCTTTCTAGACCTATGTGGCCCCCAGGAAGAGGTGATGGTGAGGGGGTGGTTGTCCCTACAGTAGTTCCTCATCCTGAAGGTGGGAGTTGCCGGATTCAGAGTGCCTTCTCGGTTGTCCCCTTCAAGGGGATGTTCACGTTCCAACAGACACATGCCTGGTAATAAATGTGCAGGTCCGGACCTGCGTGTGAATCACTGTGTGTGGGTGTCCACTAATGCCATTAAGTGGATGTGTGCTTCGGGGGCTCTGGGATCTGAGTTTGTCGGCCCTTATCAGGTGACAGACATTGTTGACCCTTACGCTGTCTGGATGGAGATACCCTCAGTGCTGGGCATTCGTACTGAGCTTCACAGGTCATGGCTCCGGAGATGTGTCGTGTCTCCTGATCCGACGTTTCATACGTCTTTACCTCTTTGTAAACAAAAAGCTAAATGTGACCAAAAACAACAGTACACTGCAGTAAAAGTATTAAATGCAAGTGCAGTATAAAAAAGTATAACAAATACAGGGTACTTAGTCTATCCGTTTTTTTGCGCAAAAAAAGTTATATCAAGCCACGTCACTAACTTCAAAGTGTACCCATCTCTGACGCGGTCCTAACTGTTGTATTAAAAACCTGACTAGTGTGTATACTTACCAGTGAGCAGGAGCCAGAAAGGACAGTGTCCGAAATGGACTGAAGGCGATGGGGCTATATGTGTGCAGGGCCCAGAGAGGGGCAGGAACTCCATCTCTTGCAAAGCAAGAGGCAATTCATTAGAAAACAGATGAGTCCTGCACACAAAGAACAGGTCTGTAGGAGCCTGTTCACACCGCCAGCATAATTGTAAACAAAAAGCTAAATGCGACCAAAAACAACAGTACACTGCAGTAAAAGTATTAAATGCAAGTGCAGTATAAAAAAGTATAACAAATACAGGGTACTTAGTCTATCCGTTTTTTTGCGCAAAAAAAGTTATATCAAGCCACGTCACTAACTTCAAAGTGTACCCATCTCTGACACGGTCCTAACTGTTGTATTAAAAACCTCACTAGTGTGTATACTTACCAGTGAGCAGGAGTCAGAAAGGACAGTGTCCGAAATGGACTGAAGGCGACGGGGCTATATGTGTGCAGGGCCCAGAGAGGGGCGGGAACTCCATCTCTTGCAGAGCAAGAGGCAACTTAATTAGAAACACAGATGAGTCCTGCACACAAAGAACAGGTCTGTAGGAGCCTGTTCACACCGCCAGCATAATTGTAAACAAAAAGCTAAATGTGACCAAAAACAACAGTACACTGCAGTAAAAGTATTAAATGCAAGTGCAGTATAAAAGTGTAAATACGTCTTTACCTCGCTGCGCAGGTGATTTCCTTGATGGAGAGGAGATTACGGAGGTGAATGCTGGTAATTTGCAGCGTTCTTTCCGTAGGTGTTGTCCTGACTACTCCACTGTCGAGGGTCTGGAGGCCCTCGTTAAAGGGGGAGTATTGTCACGATGGTCTCTCTTAACAGGGAGACTTGTGACTGCTTCTGACCCCAGTTTCATGTCAGTGTTGAGACTTGATGTTAAATGTCCTTTTTTCTTTAGGCAGTGGAGGAGTTAATGTCAGTCTGCTGCCTAGGTCTTGCTCAGGTGTGGCCTTTCTGCAATTGCTATTTCCCCTTTATATATCTGTTGGTCCCAGCATGACTTGCTGAAGATTGAACTTCATTCCTAGCCAAGCAGCCATGGGTGAAGGTGCTTTTCTGGAGAGATGACTACTGCCAAGCCGTCTGCTGCCAATGGAGCTGGGCAACATCAGGGCCAGCGAGGGCTTTAAGGTATCCTGCTCAGCAACGAGTTGAAAGAACTCATATAGGGACGGTTAGGAGATCAGGGCAAAGCCACAGGTGAGTGCAGGAGGTCACCTCTCCCCCATTCCCTATGAGCAGCGCCATTCACTGTATTTATCCCTCTGGTCTCTCCCTGTCATTCTGTGTCATGCACGGTAGTTGGACATTCGCCTTAGTCCCAAGCGTGACACAAAGGTCATAAATATTTAGAGCCTTTGCTCAGTATTGAGTAGAAGCACCCTTTTGAGCTTGTACAACCATGAGCCTTCTTGTGAATGATGCAACAATTTTTTCATTCCTGGATTTGGGGATCCTCTGCCATTTTCCTTGCAGATCCTAACATAGTAACATAGTTTTTAAGGTTGAAGGAAGACTTTAAGTCCATCTAGTTCAACCCATAGCCTAACATGTTGATCCAGAGGAAGGCAAAAAAAACCCCATGTGGCAACACTAATCTCCACATTGGGGGAAAAAATTCCTTCCTGACTCCAGATACGGCAATCAGACTAATTCCCTGGATCAACGCCTTATCAAAGAATCTAGTATATATAACTGGTAATATTATAGTTTTCAAGAAAGGCATCCAGGCCCTTCTTAAATGTTAGTAGTGACTCACTCATTACAACATCATGTGGCAGAGAGTTCCATAGTCTCACTGCTCTTACAGTAAAGAATCCGCGTCTGTGATTATGATTAAACCTTCTTCCCTCCAGACGTAGAGGATGCCCCCTTGTCCCAGTCTCAGGCCTAAGAGTAAAGAGATCATTAGAAAGGTCTCTGTACTGCCCCCTCATATATTTATACATTATTATAAGATCACCCCTAAGCCTTCGTTTTTCCAAGCTAAATAACCCCAAGTTTAATAACCTGTCTTGGTATTGCAGACCCCTTAGTCCTCTAATAACTTTTGTCGCTCTTCTCTGGACCCGCTCTAGTTCAGCTATGTCTTTCTTATACACCGGAGACCAGAATTGTACACAGTATTCTAAGTGTGGTCGCACTAGTGACTTGTATAGAGGTAAAATTATGTTCTCCTCATGAGCATCTATGCCTCTTTTAATGCATCCCATTATATTATTTGCCTTTGCAGCAGCTGCCTGACACTGGCCACTAAATGTGAGTTTGTCATCTACCCATACACCCAGGTCTTTTTCAGTGACAGTTTTGCCCAGTGTTTTACAATTAAGCACATAATTATACCTTTTGTTTCCTCTGCCCAAGTGCATGACTTTACATTTATCCCCATTAAAGCGCATTTGCCATTTAGCAGCCCAAGCTTCTAGTTTACATAAATCCTCCTGTAATATAAAATTGTCCTCCTCTGTATTGATTACCCTGCAGAGTTTAGTGTCATCTGCAAATATTGAGATTCTACTCTGTATGCCCCCTACAAGGTCATTAATAAATATATTAAATAGAAGCGGGCCCAACACTGACCCCTGTGGTACCCCACTGTTAACTGTGACCCATTCTGAGTGTGTTCCATTAATAACCACCCTTTGTTTCCTATCACTAAGCCAGTTCTTAACCCACTTACACATATTTTCCCCTATCCCATTGCCCTCATTTTATGTATCAACCTTTTGTGTGGCACCGTATCAAAAGCTTTTGAAAAGTCCATATACACCACATCCACTGCATTTCCTTGGTCCAGTCCAGAACTTACTTCTTCATAGAAGCTTATTAGATTAGTTTGACAGGAACGGTCCCTCGTAAAACCATGTTGATAATGGGTCATGAGGTTATTTTTCTTCAGATACTCCAGTATAGCATCTCTTAGAAAACCCTCAAGGATTTTTCCCACAGTAGAGGTTAAGCTTACTGGCCTATAATTTCCAAGTTCAGTTTTTGTCCCCTTTTTGAATATTGGCACCACATTTGCTATACGCCAGTCCTGTGGTACAGACCCTGTTATTATGGAATCTTTAAATATTAAAAATAATGGTCTATCTATGACAGTACTTAATTCCTGCAGCACTCTGGGGTGTATCCCATCTGGGCCCGGGGATTTGTCAATTTTAGTGATTTTTAGACGATGCCGTACTTCCTCTTGGGTTAAGCAGGTGACGTTTAATTGAGAATTTTTGTTATCACTGATCATATTGTCTGTCATGGGATTTTCTTGTGTAAATACCGTTGAAAAAAAGTCATTTAGCATATTTGCTTTTTCCTCATCCTCATCCACCATTTCACCCAGACTATTTTTAAAGGGGCCAACACCATCATTTTTTAGTTTCTTACTATTTATGTAGTTAAAAAATATTCTGGTTAAAACCCCGACGCGGCGTTTCGCTGCATGAGCACAACACATCCCCTTGAGGAAGCTGCAGCAACCAAGCTCATGCAGCGAAACGCCGCGTCGGGGTTTTAACCAGACAGGAGTGTGGAGGGCACTCTGTTTACTACTCCTGACTCAATATGGGTATGCTACAACTACTACTTAGAATTAGATAAGCAATTACTTTGATTTCAAGGAAAGCGCCTTAGTATGATCACTCTAGGGACTTATGTATTCTCCCTGCTGAACGTTGCACTGGCACTTTATTGAAAGTGACCATACTTTGATGTATTTTTTGCTCTCCTTGCTGCACCTTACTAAACTTGCTCTTTATCATTGTAGTTGCTGAACTCTGCATCTTGTTGTGAAAAGCTATATACCCTTTGATATTCCACTTTATTTATGTACCCCCCATTATCCTGTTTGGATTTTGTACATGCACTGTTTGTCACCTTATAAATCATTTTAATGACGTCTACCAATAAATGTTAAATTTTGCATAGTACTCTCTGTTCTCTTTGTATTTAAAAGAGTTATTCTGACGCCACTCCTGTTATTGTTATCAGTACCACACTGTTTCATATTATTATACCATCGGTCACACTTGTTATAACTGCAGCTACCTGAAATAATGTGCTTTACTGTGGTTTATTTACTAGCATCACCTGCTGGCTGCCACCTGGCATCTTATTGGGTTCAGGGCTTTTTTGACATTTCTAAAGGTACAGGGTATTATGGTTCTAATCCTATGACCATTTGAGGAATCGATGTCCGATTAATGCCCTTGGCCTCCAATACCTATCGCTTTATTGCCTAGCTCATACTGCATACTGCCTCCATTTATTATTATCTTCTTCTGTCCACATTATAGTTTACACCTGCAATTTTTTGAGCTGTTGGACTAACTGAGTGTTGCATAACAGGTACGAGTGCAAACTGCTTTACTGATCGGATCTATACATCTGGCTACACTGGTGTACTTTACTGTACCATTGGTTACACTTAACACAACTACAATTAGCTGTTCAGCGTGACTAATTCTACCAATTGTGTGCTTTTACTGTCAACTGACCTGGGGGTGTCCCATGGTTTTAAATGTTTTTATCTTCCCCTGCATTGTACATGAATAGTCTTTTTTTCACTTAATATTGATTTCTATTGTCATGGTGTTGCTCCCTTAATGTACCACGTCTTCTCTTCCTCCCATTGTTGTCCATACCTGGCACGGTGAGCACCCTTCCTATACTAAACATTGTGATGCGCTCATAAAGCCCCCCCTTCTCCACCATAATCCAGACGAGAATGAATAAGGGCAACAGTTAGAGTTTTTGCAGAGTCAACAGTAAGAAAGGATTTAATTCTAGAGATATTTTTGAGGTGTAAGTGACACGAGCGAGCGAGTGACCAGATGTGGGGAGTGAAGGAGAGATCTGAGCCAAATATAACCTCAAGATGGAGAGAGTGCTGCTGGGTAGTAATGGTAGAACCACATACAGAAATAGCAATATTAGGTTTTGGAAGATTAGGAGAGGGAGGAAACATGAGAAGTTCAGTTTTTGAATGATTCAGTTTAAGGTAGAGAGAGGACATGATGTTAGAGACAGCAGACAGACAATCACTGATATTTTGTAATAACGCAGGGGTGATGTCAAGAGAAGAGGTGTATAATTGTATGTTGTCAGCATAGAGATGGTACTGAAAACCAAATCTACTGATAATTTGTCTAATAGGGATAGTGCATAGAGGGAAGAGGAGGGGACTTAGGATTGATCCCTGAGGAACCCCAACCATGAGGGAATGAGGAAAAGAAGAGGAGCCGGCAAAAGGTACAGCGAATGAGCTGTCTAAAAAGTAGGAGGACAACCAGCATAGAGATGTATCTTTAAGCCTAATAGAGTGGAACATAAAGAGGAGGAGCTGGTGAGTCACAGTATCGAGTTCAGCGGAGAGATCCAGTAGAATCAGCAGGGAGTAATGACTACTAGATTTAGCTGATCATTAGAGACTTTAGTAATGGCAGTTTCAATAGAATGTAAGGAGCCGAACCTCATTGTAAAGGGTCAAGAAGTGAAATATCTGAGAGATAGCGGATCAGAGGGAATGGACCAAGCATTCCAAAGGTTTAGAGATGAAGGGGAGATTAGAGACAGGTCGGTAGTTAGCAGCAGAGTTCTAGTCAAAGGATGACCTTTTTAGTAATGGTGTATGCTGGCATGTTTGAAGGAGGAGGGGAAAGCACCAGATTAGAGCAAAAAGATTAAATATTTTAGTTAGGCAAATGGTGACAGTTGGGTAAAGGGGCTGAAAGAGATGTGAGGGAATAGGATTACTGATGCAAGTTGTGGGGCGAGAACATGCAAGGAGTCACGTTACTTTCTTATGACCGGATTGAAGACTGAAAGTGAGTTGAAGTGCAGGAGGGAAGAAAATACATTATGTTCTGAGGCTATGAGGAAATGTTCCGTCATATGTGGTCAATTTTGTCTTTAAAATAGTTGGCCAGATCATCAACGCTGAGGCTGGTGGTTGGGGCCTGTACTCTTGGACCGAGGAAGGAGGTGAAAGTGTCAGAGTCGTTTAGGATTGTTGGCTAGTGATGTGATAAGGGTCTTGTTGTAAGCTTGTTTGGAGGGGTGAAGGATGGCGTTGTATGTTTTCAGCATAAACTTATAATGGATGAAATCTTCAGCCAGGTTGGATTTTCTCCGCAGATCTTATGCGCACCTCAAGCACCGCTGGAGAAACCGTGTTTGCAGCTTGTGAGAGGGTTGCTGCTGTCAGTGCCGAGTTTTTGTAGATGTAGAGGGTGCAGCTTCATTTAGGGCACTTTGCAGTGTTTCATTAAAGAGTTTTAAAGCAGAGTCAGGACACGTGAGGGAGGAGATTGAGGCCAATGAAGACTGTAAATTCTTTATACGTTTCTGAGCGTTAATGGCACATATATTCCTATAGGTGTAGAAGTTGGGGGTGTCCTTGATCAGTTGACAGTTCATGACTGAGAATCAAAGGGGATTGTGGTCAGAGAGAAGAAGAGGGAAATTTTTCACTGAGCAGAGCCAGGAAAAGAAGAGTTCCATAGTATTCCCATCTTCATGTGTGGCAGAGTTAGTAAGTTGTGAAAGGCCAAGAGAGAAGGTTAGGGATAAAAGATGACAGGCGGATGAGGAGATGGAATTATCTATAGGAATGTTAAAGTCAGCCATGATGAAAGTGAGAAGGTCACAGGCTGGAAAGTGTGGAAGCCAGGTGGCAAGGTGATCAAGGAATTGGTGTAGGGGCCTCTCGCAGGGAGAACGGCGTGTAGAGTCTTCCAGTGTGGACCTCAAAAGAAGGGAAGATAAGTGAGAGGACAAGTGGGATAACCTGAAAAGCACAATTTGTTGAGAGCAGCAGACCAACACCTCCTCCTTGGCTGTTCTCAGGTCTAAGGGTATGAGAAAATTGTAGGCCACCATATGAGAGAGTAGCAGCGGAGGTATCCAACTGCTGAATCAAGGTCTTTGTAAGAGCAAGGAGGTTAATGTTATGTGAAAGGAAAATTTTGTAAATTTAGGAGAGTTTGTTACATGATATGAACCTGTATTTGGTTTAAATCCCCTGTGACTAGGAGAAGGAGAATAATGAGAGTGAGTGGCAGATTAAGGCCGCTTTCACATTTGCGTTTGGAACACAGCGTAACCGAACGCAGCCAAATGCATGCACATTGTGTTCCTTTGTTTAACATGGGAACGTATAGTACCTCCGTATGGCTGTGTTTGGTTGCATTTGTATTTGGATGTGTTTTTTAACAACACCCTCTAAACGCAACATGTTGCCTTTTTTTGTACATTCACAGTTGTTTGTTTAATCAGCAAGTGTCCATAAGCGCACAAAGAATGCATAGAGCTCAATGGATCCACAGTGTCATACGCATGACAGCGCAGGCAGATGCTGCGGAAGACATTGAAATCTCCATAGAAATGCATTGTAAATGTGCCAGGCCACTCAATCAGCAGTCCCTGCGGCGGCCAGGAGATCAGCGGCTGCTGCTAGGAGATCAGCTGATCTCCCGTTGGCCGCTGCTGATCTCCCGACTCCCACCGAGACTGGGTGGCTGGGCACCATACTATGTGAACGCATGTGGAGAATCCCCAGTATGCTCACATCAGTATGACTGTGTTCACATCAGTATGACTGTGTTAGGCACTGCGTTTGTGTTTGCATGTCAGACGCATGCAGACACAAACGCTAGTGTGACACTAGCCCAAGGGAT
Organism: Allobates femoralis; assembly: GCA_033576535.1. Classification (NCBI taxonomy): domain Eukaryota; kingdom Metazoa; phylum Chordata; class Amphibia; order Anura; family Aromobatidae; genus Allobates; species Allobates femoralis. The sequence goes on along the minus strand of JARQOC010000002.1, from coordinate 219,449,232 downwards.
TTGTGTAGGCGTCTCTTATGTTGAATGGAGGGTGTGAATGGATCTGGGATTTTTAACATTCTAAAAAGAGTATGAAAGCTGTACATAGGAGTGGGGAGGAGAGAGGGACTGATATGGTTGGAGTGCACTGAGTGTGTGAAAGAGTAGTAGACATGAGACAAGGAAGCAGCTAGCACAAAAATTATGCAAATGCTCAGAGGAAAACTTTTGAGCGCAACTGTACTTTATTAGAAAGTTCTGGTTGGTTACCATTTATAAACCTTCCACAAGGTGTCCCACTACACTGTGTGTGAATAGACACATATTTATTCTCACTCAGATTCATCTTCAGTGAATACGTGGCATGTAACCATATTAGGGAAAGGGGGCATGGCCTACACTGCTGACTGCAGCTGGTGAGGAAACAATGTATCAGGTTACAGCACAATGCTGAGCAATGTCAGCATGTAAACTCCTCTTTCTCTCTTTATTGTTTATCTCTATTTTTTTGTAATTTTTGTCACATTGTTACTTTACAATGTTTATTTTTCACTCCTGTTACTCGAAAATTAGTAGTTAAATATTTAGAACATAAAGATTGGTTACAGGTGCATCTCAATGAATTAGAATACTATCAAAACATTAATTTATTTCAGTAATTCAATACAAAAAGCGAAAAGCATATTATACAGAGTCTATAACCCTGCCGCCGACAGGACCCCCCTCGGGGTGCATGGGGACCGGGTCTCATCTGGCCGCCAGTATCCTTCTGTGCCCGCGCTCCCATAATGTCCTCTTCATCTACAGCAGCTCTTCAATGCTTTTCCCCCTCCTCCTCACTTCCTGGTTGCAAGGGGAAAGCTCATAGGGTACGCGCACGCAGGACACAGTACGTTTAAAGGTCCAGCACACCCTTTTTTTAACACCACCTTTCAGCCAATAGCTGAGAGGCTGGTGGGCTCTTAAGGCCCTCACTTCCTATGGGAGGTGCCTGGGCAACTTCATTGTTAGTTTAGTTGCCACCTCAGGTCCTTAAGAAGAGATTGCGTATTCTTGTGTCTTTGACTGTCTAACACATTGTATCTTTGCTTTCAGTGCTGGACCCCTACTCCTGCCTAACTCACTCGCAGATCTGTACCATTCTCGCTGGTGCCTGGCAACCACCCAGATCCTTCCTGCAAAATCAAGTCCCGTCCTAGCCTTTCCCTGGTTTCTGCATCCTGTTCTGCCTTGGGCCGGACCCACAGGTTGCTGGTTCATTTAATCCTCTCTGGCTGCCTACGGACAATCCCTGTCTATGGGGTTCCACTCCTTGTTGCTCCCTTAGGGGAACCCCGGTGCTCTGGCTCTGTGGATTTCCGTTGGGGATCCAGTCCTATTGTTTTTAATAAACTCTGTTCACTTATCTGATGTTCTTGTCCAGTTTGTTTCTGATATCAGCCTCCATGGTATATCCTGTGGTTCAGGGGGTTCACTATTCAGCTATGCCTGTGGTGGCGTGACAGTCACAAATAGTGTGATCTATTTCAAGTGTTTATTTATGTTAATGTTGATGATTATGGCTTACAACCAATGAAAATCCAAAGGTCATTATTTCAGGAAATTAAAGTAGGGAGGATGAAGGGTCTGAGAGATAAAATATTACCTAATAGGTATCAGAGGCTTCACTATAGTCACAGCCACTATAAAAGCATATCACGGCTGCTGCAGTCCCCAGTGTGGTGCATATGGAGTAGGGAGGATGAAGGGTTAAAAGCCATGCTGCTGTATTCCACGAGACTTCAAAGGGTGAATATAATATTGATTTCTTAGTCAACGTGTTTCAGGGCTCCCTGGCCCCTTCCTCAGGACTAATCAATGTAATATTGCCATGTTTCAGGACATTTCAGGAGTCCTGAAACGCATTGACTAATAAATCAATATTATATTCACCTGTTGATGTCTCGTGGAATACGGCAGTTTTTAACCCTACAATCTTCCTAATTTAATTTTCTGAGATAATAACCTTTGGGTTTAAATTGGCTGTAAGCCATAATCATCAACATTAACATTAATAAACACTTGAAATACATCACTCTGTTTGCAATGACTATATAATAAACGCATTTCACTTTTTGTATTGAATTATTGAAAAAAAAATAACTTTTTGATGAAATTTACTGACATGCACTTGTATTTTTTTGTTAGATTTTTGAGTTTGGACAAAGGTCTTCTTAATTGTCATATCTTAGTTAGTGTTATAGACACTGTGCGAGTATGAAGAACAGATAAGAGAGAATCTGCTACCTTACTTCGGACTGGTATGGTCATAAATACTCACTTTGAAAAGCATTATAATATTTACATGTAAAGCAGGAAAGATGAGAAATGACCGAATAACAGAAATTTGATAAACCCTCACAGTAATGCCAAGTGAAGTGAACTGAAGTTCATATTCCCAAAGCATTTCCATCCTGCTGCTGGGAAGTGGTGTGTCCCTTGAATAGATCTCTCAGGTTCCTTCTCTTACTTCTGTGGAGCAGATGTGTGTAGAACTCATTCAATAAGAAATGAATATATATGGCTTGGAACCAAACACACACATTCTGTATTGGCATTTGGAACTTCCATTACTCACTGTTACCAAACAGATGCTCGGAGGACCGCAACAGTGAACTTCCCAGGGAACTTACTAAAGTTAAAACAAATGCAGAGTAAAAATAAACTACTGAATTGGCCATAATGCTTTTAATAAAATCTCAACAGTTTTTTTTATTATTAGAAAATGTAATATTATCCCCATTACGTGATAAATCATGTTCATATTTAGTAGACACTAACCTTCCAAATTTGTTTTGGCAGTATGCAGCCATTAGATTACCAGGTGGGCCTTGAGGTTGACTAATATATGGAGATATTGGGGGTGTTCAATATCTATTTTACATGTGTAGGGCTTTAAAAGCCAATTTTTAGTGCTCATATTTAATGGCACATATGCAATATTTGTGTTTTGCTGGTTCAGAAGATGCCATATAAACACCTTCAAGATGAAGTAACCGCACACTTTAGAGTCAACAACTTACCGTATATACTCGCATATAAGCCGAGTTTTTCAGTCCAAAAATTGGGCTGAAAAGTACCCCCCTCGGCTTATACGTGAGTCAGTGCTGTATACCGATGTATACATCGGTACATACCGATGTATACATCGGTATACAGCAGCCCCCGCATCCCCAGTAATCCAGGGCCCCCCCAGCGTCTCTCCGGTCACCTGAAAAGCAAACTATACTTATCAGTGTCCCGCCGCTGCCGACATCCGCGATCCTCCATCTTCATGCGTCTTCTTCCTGTTTCTGTGCTCATCGCAGGCAATGACGTCATTCCCTGTGACGAGCACAGGAAACAGGAAGAAGACGCATGAAGATGGAGGATCGCGGATGTCAGCGGCGAGCGGGTGCGGACAGCGGGACACTGATAAGTATAGTTTGCTTTACAGGTGACCGGAGTCAGGCTGGGGGGGCCCTGCATTACTGGGGCTGCCTGTATACTACCGCTGGGGCTGCTATACACTACTACTGGGGCTGTATACACTACCACTGGGGCTGCTATATACTACCACTGGGGCTGTAAATACCTCTGGGGCCCTGTATACTACCACTGGGGCTGTATAAACTACTGGGGCTGTATATACTGCTGGGGCCCTGTATACTACCACTGGGGCTGTATATACCTCTGGGGGGCTGTATATACCTCTGGGGCCCTGTATACTACCACTGGGGCTGTATAAACCACTGGGGCTGTATATACTATCACTGGGGCTTTATATACTACTAGGGCTGCGTCTATACTACCACTGGGGATGTATATACTGCTGGGGCCCTGTATACTACCACTGGGGCTGTATATACTACCACTGGGGCTGTATATACTACTAGGGCTGCGTCTATACTACCTCTGGGGCTGTATATACCTCTGGGGCTGTATATACTACTGGGGCTGCGTGTATACTACCACTGGGGCTGCTGTATCTACCTCTGGGACTGGTGTATACCACACTGCTGGGGGCTGTATACTTGTGCTAGGGTCCACCCTCGGCTTATACACGAGTCAATAGATTTTCCCAGGTTTTGGGGGCAAAAGTAGGGGGGTCGGCTTATACACGGGTCGGCTTATACACGAGTATATACGGTAAATGTAAGCAACTACAGATCCAGTACAATTGAAACAAATGTGTTGAGCCCCAAAAATGATTGTGCAGTTTGGTCACCCATTAACAAGTTTTTCCAGGAAACACATATTGTTGACCTATTCTTAATAAAGGTATTAATCAGAGGTGAGCATATCGTAATTGAAATTCACCAAAACGTGTGGAAATTTGATTTGCAGTAAAGTTAGTCTCTAAAAAATGTACCGTATATTCCCTGTTAGTCTCTGGTATTTTTCCTAATCTCAGAACATAATAAATGTAAAGTGTTAAAAACACCAATACTTTCCTTATTGTGCCAACATCCACACTGCATCAAGTGACTGCCCGTTGGCCCTCAGGGCCTCTTCTTACTGCAGTGTCACACTGGTGCCTTTACTCTGGAAAATGACTTCTAGCTGAGACTAGGTATGGCTAGGGTCAGATTATCATCAGCCTCAGTCTGTCAAATCCGTCAAAAATGTAGGATTTGGCAGGCTGAGCGCACAGCATGACCAGCATGTAACTATGCTGCCTATGCATCTCTATGGTTATCTGATGCATAGCGCAGCCTCCAGCTCCACAGAGAAGTCCCGGATAAGCGCTATTGCAGAGTGCACAGGAAATGTGGTGTACTAATCACGCAAATCTGACCCTAGCCTATCAGAGGTGAGGGCGTGCTGTAACGTTATAACACATGATGTAAATGACAACATGCTGTGACCTTCGAGTCCTCATGTCTTTACTCTAAAAGAGGACACCTCTGGAAGACACGGACACATGTATCCGAATTAAAATAAATAGTGATCTTTACACATCCATATCTTTAAACGGAATGTGTATCTGTGTTTCACATGGACTGTATGAATTTTTATACTTCCCAGTCTCTGGCATTGCTGCACACTTGCTTCCAGGTCCTTTTATTATGCTTCATGAATATTCACTGCACTGACTGCTACAGACTCCCTCTCTCTGGAAAACTGGGTAAAGTGCCAGGATTTGGCGCTTGTAATGAATGTTCCAAATTCTGGGGTGTCTGTGGGCCGCTATTATACTTACTGTGGCAGGGGCACTAAATATGTGCCTCCCCAGGGGGGAAAATACCAACCCTGAGCTATGTGCTTTATCTTATCTGAGTATCAAAATTGGGAGGGATCCCATGCACCTGGGTTATGTCACATCCCTAGAGTCTGCTCCAGCACCATCTGCATCTGCCACCATGCACCACTGTGCTCACACCAAAGGTGGGGCTAGTATTAGTATTCAAATACATACTTAAGGACTGGCATCACCTTATTTCTAGGTGCAAGCAAGAAAAAACTGACATTTAAAGTGAAAATTCGCTGCAACACTAGGCAGTATATGTATAGGGAATAGCATAATGGCGGAATGTGAATAGCAGGACTGTCTGCACAGCTAATAAAGTCCTTTACTATGTATTTGTATTACTGATTTTTGACTGACCTCCCTTTTCCTGCCGGGTAGCCATGATTGGTATCCATTTTGTAGCAGTCAAGTCCATGATACCCCTCACAGCTGGTTTTAATTGTATATAGAGGCATGAAAACCCACACATACAGCATTACACCACAAGAGAGGCACATGGCTAGGACCTGATATAATGAGAAAGACCGTCACGTGGTTATCGGGCTCTTAACACAATGGCCACTGCTTTAAGCTAAGATTTCTCCATTTTCTTTTGATTCACAAGCAGTTTCTGCCATGTCTTTTTTACCTATGGCCGCCTTCACATAGCGGGTCTCATCCGATCTGAGGCTGTTCATGTAAACCGGACAGCCCCGGACCGGATTTTGGCCCCACAGTATACTATGGGGCCAGATAGAAGCTGGATGGCAGCTCTCAGCTATCCGGTTTCTATCTGTCCGGGACAATCTGGGAGAATTCAGTATTCTCTCACGGACACAAAAACGTTGCCTGCAACATTTTTGTGTACAAGAGGAGAATATCTCCTCTAATTGCCTACTCCCGGACTGCCCCGGATTCCGCCGGATCCTCCAGGATCCGGGACAATCCGGCACTCCCTAACATGGAAGCCTTAGGGGTCGGATTGCCCAGGTCTGGAACGATCTGGGAACCGGACACCTTCGGCTGCACGCCGCTGTTGTTTCAGGACCGCGGCTAGATCCCTGCGAGCCGCGGTCCTGATTAATCAGCAGCGGCAGCTGCGTCCAGGTGCACACTGGACCAGAGGGCATATGATCCCTCCAGTTCTGTGTGCTGATCTGATTTGGGGCTGTCAGGTTCACCCTGACAGCCTCGAATCGGATCTAACCCGCTAGGTGATGGCGGCCTATGTCTTGCCCTGCTATTCACATTCAGCCATTATGCCATTCCCTATACATATACTGTCTAGTGTTGCAGCGGATTTTCACTTTAAGTATTAGTATTCTGACTTGTAGATGTGTCTTTATGGCTGCTCAGCTGCAGTCATTTACCTTGACTTCAGTCAATTAGGAAGTTCTGCAACCTATTTGAATCCTCTGTGTCTTGCTGCTAGCTGAAATAAATATTTCCTGATTCATTTGTTATTATTCCTGCTTTGTTTTATTTATTTTCCCGATTGACCTCTGCCTGTTTTTGTACTATTCTTCAGCCTAACGATTTTTTGTTTTTCTGATCTTTCAGCTTTGACTTTGTTTTGCAACTTTTATATTCGTGGTCTGCAACCCATCTATTAGCAGCAACCCCCTGGACCTTGCTGTAAAGCCCAATCCCTGTACAGGGGTTAAAGGGTGTCTGGGTATCTCAGAGTTCTGCCAGACAGTGCAATTTGCATTTAGTCTGTCCGGGATTCCCCTTTTTACTTGTAACTCAGACGGACATTACAGTTTTTCTTTTTTAAATATTTAAATAATTAAAAAACGTGCTTGCAGTCCCCCATATTTGATACTCAGCCAAAATAAAGTGCAAAGATGGGGGCTGTGCCCTTTGCACAGAAAATCAAAAATACGGGGGACTCATAAACTATTCTATTTTCAATTATTTATTTATTTTTACACACATATGATGGCAGGTTCTTTGCCCTACTCTAATGTATTTGACAACCAATCACAGACACCAGTAGAGATTGTGGGGGTGCAGTCTGACAACCACAGCCAATCACAGATGTTATCACTGAGAGTGGGTGTCTGTGATTGGCTGTAGCCAGTACAGTGAATATTCATGAGGCATAATGAGCAGACTCAGAAGCAGGTGTGACAGCAGCACTGGAGATAGTAAGTATAAATTAAAAATCTATTTCAGTGATATGTTTTCCCCAGTATGGGTGACATGGACATCACATGGGCATCACATGGACGTCACATGGACATTACACATGGGCACACAGATAGCAAACAGACAGCACATGGATGACACATAAATGAGACATACGGATCTCCAAAATGGGCCATCAAAAACATACGTTTTTTCTTTTGCACGATGGTGTGAAAGAGGCCTTACATGGACCAGCAGTACTTCCATTTGGCACAGGAGTGTTTAATTAGCAGGAGACTGCAAAAGGATCTCCCCTCCTTTTGTTCTCAGTTCACATTTTGAGAGCTGGTGGAAGATGAGTTGTTCATAATTCTTTCACTGGCTGTTCGGTGCCATGTGTTGGCCATGGTTGCTGTGGTTTGGTGCCTGTGTGGCGGTGTGTTCTGTAGTCATGGGATCTCTGCCTTTCAGTATGACACTATGGGGCATCGCATCACTAACCCTGCAGGTTCATTGTCACTGCTGCAGTGGTTAAACCAAAAGCCAGAACTGGAACTAAAGTGTAATTAGCAGTAGGTGCATGTTCACACAGACCTTATAATAAAAAAACAACAAGGAAAAATGAGCAAATACCCTAAAAATAAGTAAAAGTAAAGGGCTAAAGTGCATAAAAATAATACATAGGGTACTTGGTGATATTATTTTGATCAAAAAAATGCACAAGTCGTCCCACCGCAACAAAGTGATACCATTGGGACAGTGGCATATGATGCCAAACCTTTAAGCAATTTTATAATTTTATAGTTTTAAGGTTGAAGGAAGACTTTAAGTCTTTCTAGCTTAACCCATAGCCTAACATGTTGATCCAGAGGAAGGCAAAAAAAAACCATGTGGGAAAAACTAAGCTACACATTGGGGAAAAAAATTAATTCCCGACTCCACATATGGCAAAGTAGTGCCCTTGATCAACTTTCTATCCAAGGATCTAGTATAGACAGTGGGAAAAAAATATTTAGTCAACCACCAATTGTGCAAGTTTAGCACACTTAAAGTTGAATGTCCATGTTACTCAGTGACAGCCCCGAAACATCACTGCTCTAGAGGAGATCTGCATGGAGGAATGGGCCAACAAACCAACAACAGTGTGGGCCAACCTTGTGAAGACATGCAGAAAACGTTTGACCTCTGTCATTGCCAATAAAGGCTATATAGCAAAGTATTGAGATGAACTTTTGATTTTGACCAAATGCTTATTTTACAATTTGAAAATAAATTTCTTTTCAGATCAGAAAATGTGATTTTCAAGATTTGTTTTGTCATTCTGGCTCTCTTAGTTGATATGTACCTTTGATGTCAGGTACAGGGCTCTCTCATCTTTTTAAGTGGGAGAACTTGCACAATTAGTGCCTGACTAAATACTTTTTTTCCCCACTGTATAATCGGTAATATTATATTTTTCAAGAAAGGCGTCCAAACGCTTCTTAAATTTTGGTAGTGAATCACTCATTAAAACTAGGGTTGAGCGAGGCTAATCGTTACTATTCGTTACTCGCACAGATAGTACAGTATTCGTGATATTCATGACTCGGCGAGTATTGCAGGTGCTCGTGAGTGATATGTCGATCATTATTGATCTGACACAAGTTGACAGCTCCCTTCAGTAAACAATGGGAGCTGGCACCTTAGTGAGAGCAAATTGAATGTTAGGGTCTCTCTGGGGGGCACAGCAACGTGTTTTATGCGGTAGAAATGCAAAAAATCCCACCCTCCCACCCTGTCCCAGAAATACCTGTTTTATGGCCAGACGTGTGTGGGCAGAGCATATCACTAATTGACTAACATTGGACTCACTATTCGGACAAATATGCGAGTATTAAAAACTACTCGTTACGAATCTCCTGAAGCCGAGTATTACACTATCCGCTCATCACTAATTACAACATCATGTGGCAGAAGAGTCCCATAGTCTCACTGCTCTTACAGTAAAGAATCCATGTCTGTGATTATGATTAAACCTTCATTCCTCCAAACGTTGATGATGCCCCCTTGTCCCCATCAAAGGCATAGGTGTAAAAATATCATTGGAAAGGTCTCTATACTGTCCCCTCAAAATATTATACTTTGTAATAAAATCATTCCTAAGTTTTTGTTTTTCCATACTTTAATAACCTGTTTTGTTATTAAAGAACCACCCAGTCCTCTATTAGCCTTGATTGTTCTTCTCTGCACATGTTCTAGTTCAGCTAAAGTTGAAACTAGAAGTTTACATACACCATATAAAATGACACATATGCATGTTTTTCTCACTATCTGACATGAAATCAGAATATACCATTCCATTTTAGGTCAAGTAGGATTACCATAATTATTCATATTTGCCAAATGCCAGAATAATGAGAGCATGAAAATGTTTTAAGGCATTTTTATTACTTTCTGCAAAGTCAAAAGTTTACATTTTCTAAAATTATTATGTCTTCAAACGATTTCGAACAGCCCATATGATCAAGTAATTTGGAAGCTTCTGATAGGTTTATTTTCAACCTCTGAGTTAATTAGAGACAAACCTGTGGATGTAATAATAATAATAATAATAATTTTTATTTATATAGCGTCAACATATTTCGCAGCGCTTCACATTCACAATACAAAGTTCATATTTAAAGAATCATAAGAAACAATTAGAAAATACAAAACAATGCCAAAAAACAATACAATGAAAAGCATAACATAATACAATAATTGAAGCAAAAAATGGCAACCCTGCTCATAAGCTTACAATCTAACAATGAGGTGGGGGTGACAAGGTATAGGTGCTCATTTGCAATGATAGTATAGTCAACTTGGGGAGATGGGGAACAAATAGGAGCAGAATTAGTGGCCACAACCCGTTATATATGATCCACTTGAGGCGGAGCGGATAGGCTATGTCTAGATGACTAACTAGGGATCATGATAATACACCAACGACACTGGGACGTCTGAGTACTGGTAGTAGAGGTTTATTTCCAACGCGTTTCGGAGCCACGTACCGAGCTCCTTCCTCAGGGAGGAGCTTGGTACGTGGCTCCGAAACGCGTTGGAAATAAACCTCTACTACCAGTACTCAGACGTCCCAGTGTCGTTGGTGTATTTTCCTCTCTGGCAGCAGCGCGGACATTAAGGTACTTCGTCCAAAATACCTGATCACAGCACCGCACCTCATGGAAGTACAGTCCCTGCAGCAGCTGCATTGTTCGAGCGATTACGCTGGTTGTGTGCTACACAACCGGACCAGGTGAGCAAATCTGATTTTTCACATTTACCTGTCTATAAAGGATAAGACCCTATGTGCGCATTCTCAACCCTCTAGATATAGGGATCATGATAGGCCGCCCTAAAGAGATGTGTTTTTAGGGATCGCCTAAAACTATTTAAGTTGTGGATACATCTAATTTTTTGGGGTAGAGCATTCCAAAGAATTGGTGCAGCTCGGGAAAAGTCTTGGAGCCGGGAGTGGGAGGTTCGGATTAATGCAGAAGTGAGTCTAAAGTGACTTCCAGAGCGAAGAGAACGGCTGGGGTGATAGACAGAGATAAGGGAGGAGATGTATGGGTGTGCTGCACTGTGAAGAGCTTTGTGGGTGAGAACAAGCTGTTTGAAATGGATCCTATAGTATATAGGCAGGCAGTGTAATGACTGACATAGAGCAGAAGCGTCTGAGTAACGATTAGCTAGATAGGTAATCCTGGCTGCTGCATTAAGGATGGACTGGAGAGGGGACAGTCTAGTGCAGGGGAGGCCAACTAAGAGAGAATTTCAGTAGTCAAGGCGGGAGTGAATCAGGGCCACAGTGAGGGTTTTTGTGGTTTCCAAGGTGAGAAAGGGGCGAATTCTGGAGATGTTCTTCAGGTGCAAGCGGCAAGAGCGGGCGAGAAATTGTATATATGGGGTGAAGGAAAGATCAGAGTCAAACATAACACCCAGACAGCGAGCCTGCTGACTCGGCACTATTGTGGTGCCGCACACTGAGAGAGAGATGTCATGTTTAGGGAGGTTGGTGGAGGGCGGGACCAGGAGTAGTTCAGTTTTGGAAAGATTAAGTTTCAGCTAGAGAGCGGACATGATATTAGAAACTGCGGTTAGACAGTCATTAGTGTTCTTTATTAGAGCGGGAGTAAGGTCAGGGGAAGAGGTGTATAGTTGTGTGTCATCAGCATAAAGATGGTACTGGAAACCAAATCTGATGATGGTCTGTCCAATCGGGGCTGTGTAGAGTGAGAAGAAAAGAGGTCCAAGGACTGAACCCTGAGGGACTCCAATAGTGAGAGGAAGAGGGGAGGAAGTGGAGCCAGCAAATGATACACTGAAAGAGCGGTCAGAAAGATAGGAGGAGAACCAGGAGAGAGCCGTGTCCTTGATGCCGATGAAGTGCAGCATGGAGAGTAGGAGATGGTGGTCAACAGTGTCAATGGCTGCAGAGAGATCAAGAAGGATAAGCAGAGAGTGGTGACCATTACGTTTTGCCGTCAGAAGGTCATTGGTCACCTTGGTGAGAGCAGTTTCTGTAGAATGTAGGGGGCGGAAACCAGACTGTAATGGGTCTAGAAGAGAGTGAGTGGAGAGGTAATGAGTGAGGTGGGAGTAGACCAGGCGCTCCAGGAGTTTAGAGATGAAGGGGAGATTGGAAACTGGTCTGTAGTTGTTTGTGCAGAAAGGGTCGAGAGAAGATTTCTTTAATAAAGGAGTGATGATAGAGTGTTTAAAGGAGGAGGGGAAGACGCCAGAAGAGAGGGAGAGATTGAAGATTTTGGTTAAGTGAGTGGTGACCACCGGAGAGAGAGACTGGAGAAGGTGTGAGGGGATGGGGTTAGCAGTGCATGTTGTGGGGCGAGAGGAAGAGAGGAGCCTGGAGACTTCATCTTCTGTGACCGGGTCAAAAGTAGTATGTGAGCCGCAGGAAATGTGGGGAGAGGTAGGAGTAACAGCAATTTGAGGTTGGGAGTTGATTTCCTGACGGATCTTTTCTATTTTCTCTGTGAAGTGGGAAGCCAGGTCATCAGCACAGAGGTCAGTGATGGGTGCCTGCACTTTAGGACTGAGGAGAGAGTGAAAGGTGTCAAAGAGTTTTTTTGGGTTGTTAGATAGTGAGGAGATCAAAGTGGTGAAGTAGGTTTGTTTGGCAAGGTGAAGGGCAGAATTGTAAGTTCTCAGCATAAATTTGTAGTGAATGAAGTTTTCTGGATTGTGACTTTTCCTCCATAGGCGTTCAGCACTCCTAGAGCATCGCTGGAGGAATCGAGTTTGTGATGTGAGCCAGGGCTGTTTTGCTCTGTGTTTGGAGGTTTTGAGGATGAGGGGTACTACTTGGTCCAGAGTCCTTCTGAGAGAGTCATTTAAGTGAGTGATGTATTTTAATTCAAGAAAGAAGAAATATCAGCTCACCATTGATGTCCTTCTCCGAGAATCCCCTTCATAGCATGAGTCGCGGCTTGGCAACCGCCGAAACACACAGCTTTTTTGTGTAGCATCATGAGAAAGTCTAAAGAAACAGCCAATATATCAGGATCAGGAAGATAATTGTGGACTTGCACAAGTTTGGTTCATCCTTGGGTGCAATTTTCAGATACCTGAAGGTGCCTAGTTCATCTGTACAAACAATTATATGCAAGTACAAACAAAATGGGAATGACCAGCCATCAAACCACTCGGTATAGAGACGGGTTTTGTTTCACAGAGATGAACATGTTTTGGTCTGAAATGTGCATATCAATCCAAGAACAAAACAAAAGATCTTTTGAAGACGATGTCGGAAGCTAGTATGATTGTGTAATTATCCACAGTGAAACGAGTACTGTATCAATATGGGCTGAATACCCACTCTGCCAGGAAGACGCCATTACTTCAAAAGAAAAAGAAAAAAGGCAGAATAATTTTTGCAAATGCACACAGGAACAAAGACCTACATTTTTGGGGACATATCCTGTTGTCTGATGAAACTAAAATTGAACTATTTGGCCATAATGACCATCTTAATGGAAAAAGGGAGACGTTTGGATGTCTAAGATCACCATCCCAACTGTGAAACAGGGGAGTGGCAGCATCATGTTGTGGGGTTGTTTTGCTGCAGGAGGGACTGGTGCACTTCACAAAATTGATACTATCATGAAGAAAGAAGATTATGTGGCAATACTAAATCAACTTCTTGAATCATTAGCCAGGAAGTTAAAACTTGCGTGCAAATGGGATTTCCAAATGGGCAATGACCGTAAGCATACTGCCAAACTGGTTACAAAGTGGCTTAATGATAACAAAGTAAATCTAATATATAAAGCTGAATGTGTGTATTTGTGTGTGTGTGTGTGTGTGTGTATGTATGTGTGTATATCCGGGATTGGCATCTACACTGTCGCAACTACAGCCACAAAATTTTGCACAGTCACACGTCTCGACCCCGGGAGCGTCATAGGCTATGTTGTGAGGTGAAATTTTAACCCTGCGCGTTCCAGTTCACCAAACAATTTTGCCCCTATCTACATAATGGAGAAAAAGTGAATGGAAAAGTGTTGGAGGAAAATCGACAGCTGTCAGCTATAGCCACAAAATTTTGCACAGTCACACGTCTGGACCCCGGGAGCGTCATAGGTTATGTTCCCGCATTCCAATTCATCAAACTATTTTGCCCCTATCTACATAATGGGGAAGAAGTGACAGTTACCAGTTGACAGTTGTGAATGAGAGGGGCTTAATGATAGCGCCAAAGACAAACAGCACATACCAGCATATAGTCACTAAGGTGGGGCCCCAACATGAGATATTCACCACGCACGGGGACATGTATACACACCACACGCACACAAAGAGTAACAGCAAGTGTATGTGCAGCCCCAACGTTGGATACTCACCATGCACCCGAACAAACACACACACACCACAAAGAGACACACACAACACAGAGACACACACCCAAGGGGACACACACACACCCTATAGCGACACATGCACTCACCCCACATGGACGCACACACACACACCACAAAGAGACACACACACACCACACAGACCCCCCACACAGGGAAACACACACATACACACCCTATAGGGACACATGCACTCACCGCACAGGGACACACACACACACACAAAGAGACACACACACAACACAGAGACACACACACCCCACACAGACCCCTCCCCACAGGGACACACACACATACACACCCTATAGGGACACATGCACTCACCCCACAGGGATACACACCACAAAGAAACACACACACACAACACAGATACACACACACCACAGACCCCCCCCACAGGAACACACACACACACACAATCTATAGGGACACATGCACTCACCCCACAGGGACACACACACACACACCACAAAGAGACACACACAACAGAGACACACACCACACAGACCCCCTCCCCCACAGGGACACACACACACACACACCCTATAGGGACACATGCACTCACCCCACAGGGACACACACATACACACACCCCAGGGACACACACACAGCACAGACAGACACAGATGTGCACAAATCACCTCACACAGCTCGCCTCATACGTGTGCTATCTTTCATTTCCAAACATAAACATCTGATTAAAAACAGCTAATGTGCAACACATGTGCCATATAGGGAATTAAGGCAGATGTCAGTCACATGAGCTGTCTATTATGTGTATGTGTTAGGTAACATATACTGCCCGGCCAGGGGGAGGGTTTACTATTGCCTGGAGATTTATTTGGCTGACTATAGCAATCAATCACAGCTCAGCTTTTATTTTCTTACAGGTCATTAATATGACATATTCAAATTCTATTTTGTTATAGCTAACATCAGTTATTTATTAACCCGGGCGTAGCCGGGTACTACAGCTAGTTTTTTATAAAGGCCATCACAAAGCCCTGATCTCAATCCTACTGAAAAATGTACAGGCAAAACTTAAAAGGCTGGTGCAAGTAAGGTGACATACAAATATGACTCAGCAACACCAGTTCTGTCAGGAGGAATGGGCCCAAATTCCTACACAAATTCCTACCATCTATTGTGAGAAGTTTGTCAAAGGATATCCAAAACGTTTGACCCAAGCCATATAGTTTAAGGGCAATGGTACCAAATACTAATGAAATGTATGTTAATTTTGACTTAGCAGAAAGCAATAAAAACATCTTAAAAGATTTCTCTCTTTCTCATTATTCTGGCATTTGGCAAATATTAATAATCATGCTAGTCCTAATTGAACTAAAACAAGAAAGGTTTATTCTGATTTCATGTTAGATAGTGAGAAAAACATGCATATGTGTTTTTTTAAATAGTGTTTGTAAACTTCTGGTTAAATCAGAATTGCACACAGTATTCTAAGAGTGGTCGCCTCAGTGACTTGTATAGAGGTAAAACTACAATACGTTCTTCTCATGACCATGTATGTCTCCTTAAATGAATTTCATAATTTTTTTAGCCTTTGCAGCAAGTGCCTGACACTGGCCACTAAATGTGAGTTTGCTGTCCACCCATACACCCAAGTTTTCCCAGTGTTCTACAATTAAGTTCATAATTATACATTTTATTTCCTATGTTCAAGTGCACGACCTTACATTTATCCACATTAAAGTTCAATTACCATTTATCAGCCCAAGCCTCCAGCTAACATAAATCCTCGTGTGATATAAAATTGTCATCCTCTGTATTGATTACCCTTAAGGGTTTAGTGTCATCTGAAAATATTTAAATTCTACTCTGTATGCCCCATACAAGGTTGATAATAAATGTTAAAAAGAAGGAG